>CAEGAF010083254.1:0-26631 GCA_903067075.1 Micropoecilia bifurca | reverse complement strand
CGAATGGTGGCGTTCGCGCCAAATTGGCGGAAAAACCCCCCCCCCCCCCCCCCCCATCTTCTGTCTGTGACTAACTGCAGCAGTAAAGACCCTGGAGAGCTCTTACTCTTCCCCTTCTTCTCCACATCCTGTAGGTCTCATAACAACAAGCTTCAGCCTTCTGCCACCTCTTAGAAAGCATCGCACGTTGCGCAGACAAAATGCACTTGCCAGGAATCTGGCTTCTTTCTTTTTCCTCCCTCTCCGCTCCTCCCCCAGCCCCCCCGCCGTTCCCGTGGAACTGTGACTGTGATGGACTAAGGGTTGGTTGGGGGGGAGGGGACCTGTCCTCACGAAGCGGGCCAGCGCAGAGGGAGCCGAGAACAACTGAGGCGTTTCAGATGGACGTTTACCTCGGAGAAAACTTATGGAGCTCTCATGTTTCCATTTATGTTTTTATTCTTTTTTTTTTTTATGTCATTTTTCACCCACAAAGCATTGTAAAAAAAGAAATCTGGGTTTTCTTGTTTTTTTCTTTTTCTCTTTTGATCTTCTCAAACAGGGCCCTTCTATGGAAACGCAATGACTGAGTTTATCTGAGCATCATGTTTCAAGAGTTTTGTGTCTGAATTCAGATGTCACAGTGGAGCAATGTTTTATTCCTCACGCATTTCCACTCATCGTTCATTCTGAAGCGGCATGAAAGACGGTTTTAAGTACTAAAGTACTAACTATGTGGACATCAGTAGTCTTGGTTAAACGTATATAAATATTCTGAGAGTATGATAAGCTATTGTAAATGACTTGCTTTGCAGTAGTGACTGAGAAAGAATGAAAAGATGTATTTCAAGGTTTCCTGCCCGTTTGTAAAAATTCATTAAATTTTGACTTGACTTTTTTTTGTATTACAGCTGAAGAAATATTGATGTATATGAAACTTAATAAAAATTAAGACTTAATTTTCTCTATTTTTCTTTCTTTATCTTTCTTTATAATAACTTTACGGTTTTTATAAAGAGGGGGCTTATTGTAGGTTTTAGAACAAAAATAAATAAGCCGAACTGAATTTTGAGAATAGAAAAGTTTCTGTTAAATAACTTCCTGGTAGAGATTTTTAAATATCACAGTCGAACTCTCTCGATCCTGGAACAGTTTGTTCGCATTGTGTACGTAGGTCAGTAGTCAGCCTGAACTGATTCTGGATCAGGGCGAACTGGAGTCCACATCTCGCGATGTTCTCGTGAAGTGACGGTGTTTCCGGTGACGCATGGGATTTTTTTTCAAAACGACCAATGAACGCCGGCGAATGAATGCTTTGACTCGAATGGCCCAATCAGAGGTCTTTTTTTCTGGAATTTAAAGGTCTGTGCGGCATTTTCTGACTACACATCTCCTGTTCCAGCATTGGGTAAGTGTCCCAATTGCTACTTCTGATTTTAATTTTTTAAAATATTTCATATGCTTGGTGGTGGGTTTTCACGTGGTATTTACTATTTTCTTACTTAATTAACAAATGTAGAGGAATTTAAAATTTGAACGTGGTGTGTTTTTGTCTTAACATTTTCTTGAGCCTTATTGTCACGAGGCAATTCTAGCGAAATAACAAGCGACATAAAACCGTTTGTTTGCACAGGAATTGCACCATACAAGACCTGTTCTCTGTTCTCTGCACTCCCTAATCACACCAAAAAAATGTCCGAAAACGTCGCACGCCTGAACAAATTCAAGAACAAAGGCAGAGATGCTAACGTGAGTTTTATACGACCGACCAAAGCTAGAGTTTACCAAAATGCTGAATCCATAATTATACGCTTAAATGTGAATTTAACGCAGGAGCTCCGACGCAGGAGAGTGGAGGTGAACGTAGAGCTTCGTAAGGCCAAGAAGGATGACCAGATGTTCAAGAGGAGAAATGTGGCCGCTGCCCCGGATGAGGCGACGTCACCCCTACAAGAAAGAAACCAGAACTGCCAGGTGAACCTTTTAGCGTCCTCTTTAATTCAAATTATTGCTTTAATTGCGTTAAAAATGCCTTGTAACATTTTTTTTAAAGTTTATTTGATGGGGACAAACACACATCGACAAAGACAAACTGAATAAATCAGCAGTCCCATGTTTGCATCATGGTCCAATAGCAACAGCTAATTCGCAGACTTGTCCCTAGATGGGCTTTTAAAAAGTAACTCTAAAAATGTAATGGCTTGAAAAAGGCCTAAGCGACAGTTTTCTTATGAAGTTGATGTTTTTGGGTCCTATTTTTGTCCTACTTTACTGCTAGACTACAATTAGTGAATGAACAGGGTAATTCTTCACACTGTGATCCCAAAGAGAAGAAGTCAGGTATATTATAAACTACAATGTGAAATTAACAATTACGGTGCAATATAAATGGTCACTCATTTTGATATAATGGTAAAATAAAATGGTGACATTTTAATGGGCTTTAATAATCATTGACTGAAATGTGGGGAAAATAACTTGCAGTTTTGTTGTTTGTTTGTTTTTTTTACTTGAACAAATATTCAGGCAGGGTGATGTAGCAAAGTAAGGAGATTGGTATTATGCAGATTTCTCAATTTAACCCAAGTATGACGTGGGGAACATGCCATAAGGCTAACAAAGTCCAACTCCAAGCAGGATTATTTGGTATCTGTTTTTAAATCTGCTTATAAAATGTCGTGTGTGTGGCTGAATACTTCTTATCTGTTAATCCTGTTTTTTTCCCTTACCTGTGCAGGCTTTCAGACAATGGACCGTCGAGGAGATTGTTGCAGGAGTGAACAGTGACAGTCGCGAGTCTCAGCTGCAGGCGACCCAGGCTGCACGGTAATTAATAATTTTTTCCATTATATTTATATATGTATATATATATATTCTTAACTCCAATGTTTCTTGTGCAGGAAGTTGCTGTCCCGTGACAAACATCCTCCCATCGACCAGATGATCGCCTCCGGCCTCATACCCAAATTCGTCTCCTTCCTTGCCCTCACCGACTGCCCTCCCATCCAGTTCGAGGCGTCCTGGGCGCTGACCAACATTGCCTCGGGGACGTCGGATCAGACGGCGGCTGTGGTGGAAGGCGGGGCCATCCCTGCCTTCATCAGCCTGGTCGCCTCGCCCCAGCAGCACATCAGCGAGCAGGCAGTCTGGGCTCTTGGAAATATCGCTGGTAATTAGCAATAATATATATATATATATGTGTGTGTGTTTTTTTGTTTTTTTTTCTTGTGCATAATTATTCACATTTACTTCTGTCTTCAGGCGACGGGTCGGATCTTAGAGACAAGGTGCTCAAGCACGGCGCGGTGGCCCCTCTGCTCACTGTGCTGGCAGTCCCTGACCTCACTGTGAGTAGCATTTTCTTTTAAATTTGTTCAAATTATGGTTTGAAATTCACCCGAGTGACATCGCCCATCCCGACATTTTCAAATCTATTTTCAAATTTAAGCAGCTTTTTTTTCTCCAGCTTTTGCATTGAATATATTAATGAAAGTTTAAAGGTCAACCAGCCCCTCCCCTCCACATCACCAAAATTCTACTAAATTGGTGTCAAACGTTTGTGCAGTAAACATTTTTGTCATGAAAGGTCAACCAGCCATCTTCTCCTTCAAATCAGACAATTGTTGTCACCTTGATTGTGGTCATGCAGCAAAAAAAAAATTGTGTTTGTGCTTTTGTATTGAAGATATTGATGATGGTTTAAAGGTCAACCACATGTTTTTGCAGTAAAAATGTCACTTGTGCTGCCATCTTGTTAGATTTTTTTTAAGTCTTCATAGGTCAACCCTCCTTCATCCCCCCTCTGCTTACATTTACAAAAAAATCTGCTCTGCTATATTTGTGTCGCAAAAAAGGCTTCTGCTGCTTTTGCTTTGACTATAGTGATGACTCCTGCAAACCTTTTTTTTAATCTTTAAAATATTAGCACAAATGTTTGGCACCAGTTTTGTAAGATTTTCACTTGTAATTCACCTCATCCACCTGTAGGTGGTGTCCTAATCTAGTTAAATCTTCATTTCTCCATGCCAAGCTGACATCTGTCTTGTGCTTTTTTTATTTATTTATGTATTTATTTTTATTCCTTTCCCCTCTTGATCTCTTCACAGCCTGGCTATCTTAGAAATGTGACCTGGACCCTGTCCAACCTCTGCCGCAACAAGAACCCATCCCCTCCCATGCCCGCCATCCAGCAGATTCTACCCGCCCTCATCCACCTGCTGCAAAACGACGACCTGGAGGTGTTGGCCGACGCATGCTGGGCCGTTTCCTACCTGACGGACGGCTCCAACGACCGCATTGAGATGGTGGTTGAAACCGGCGTGATTCCTTGCCTGGTGAAGCTGCTCGGCTTCCAAGAGCTGTCTGTAGTTGTACGTGCAAAACTTCTCCTATTCTCTACAGCTACCACGTTTCTCCCGGCTCTTAAATAATCCACTTCTTGTCTTTTCTCTCAGACTCCAGCGCTCCGTGCTCTGGGTAACATCGTGACCGGCACAGACGAGCAGACTCAGGCTGTACTGGACGCCAGTGCGTTGTCCATGTTCCCCCAACTGCTGCGCCACAAAAAGGCCAACATCCAGAAAGAAGCAGTCTGGACTCTGTCCAACATCACGGCAGGGAAGGACACCCAGATCCAGGAAGTCATCAACGCAGGCCTCGTTCCCTACATGGTGGACATGCTCGTGCGGGTACGTTCTGGGCACAGTTATCATGCTTCAACTAAAACTAACAAACTGAAGTTGAAAACATTTTGGATAAAAACGGTAATTACTAGGGGGAAAAACGAACTACAAACTACAGGACATTGCGTGTTTATCTAAAATAGCGGTTCTCAACGTGGGTGGTACCGCCCCCTGGGGGCGTTCAGAGGGCAGCAGGGGGCGCTGGCGGACATTTTTACAAAAGGGGGGCACTTGGATGCCTTTGGGGGGCGTTTGGTCGAAGGTGAACTTTACATCTTAAATGCACAACAATACCAGTTTAGACTTTGAGCAACTTGGTAAAACTGTATTGTGTAACATTAAAACATGCTTGGCTGCAACAATATAGATGGCAGCTCTTCTATTCAGTGTTTGTAGCTTATTGGCGCAGCTCCGCTCCTGCTAGTAGCTTCACCGGCACATCAGTTGAGCGTTACACCGGCTGATGACATTGCTGAGATTCACTTTGTCTGGTATTTTTGCCAGTTCTGTGATCATGCTAAGCAGCAGCTTACATTAAAAAGTGTTTTATTTCTGTTTAAAGGCTTCCCGCTTCCATGAAAGGACAACAGAAAATTGCAGTTGCAATCGATTGTTTGTAAATTGAATAAAATCTGAAAACTCTTCAATGCACCAAGTGGATATTTCTTATTTTTCAGATCAAATTATTTAGTTTAGTACTTTTGAAACATTCATTGAGAACCAGTTTGGTTAAAAAAAATAGTTTGAGGTAAGGATGAAAATGTTTAATTTCCTTCCTTCTGTTTAGTTTTGGTGTTTGTTTCCTCTGTCTCTGCAGGGTGACTACAAAACCCAGAAAGAGGCAGTGTGGGCAGTAACCAACTTCACCAGTGGGGGCACTGTTGAGCAGTTGGTGTACCTCGTCCAAGCCAACGTTCTAGAGCCGCTTCTGAATCTACTTTCCTCCAAGGACAGCAAAATCGTCCTCATCATTCTGGACGCCATCACAAACATCTTCATGGTGAGATGTTGAGACCAAGACGCATGAACGCCGCGGCTTTATGTGCAGCTTCTCACATTTCAAATTTCCCCCCATGTCAGGCAGGAGATAAAATCGGAGAGTCGGACAAACTGAGTCTGATGATCGAGGAGTGCGGTGGCCTGGACAAGATCGAGGCACTGCAGGCTCACGAGAACGAGTCCATCTACAAAGCCGCACTCAACCTGATTGAGAAGTACTTCTCTGAAGAGGTGGGTAGAGATGTTGAACCGTTAGCCTAGCGTGACGTGGTAAACCGTGTGTGACGTGTTCTCGTCTGCTTTGGTTGAAGGAGGAGGAGGTGCAGTGTGTGATCCCTGAAGCTACTGAAGACGGTTACGCATTCCAGATCAGTGAAAACCAGAGCACTTTTAATTTCTAAACGACTTGTTGCTTTCACTCTGTACTGTAACCTCCCACTGCTACGGTCTGTCCTGTGTTCATGTGACGTTTGCTGATATTTGTATGTATTGTACATACTTTTATAACAAGAACAAATGTGTAAATAAAGCTGTTGGATCGTGTTTGCCAGTGTTTGCTCTTTTTGTTTTACTTTTATAAACTGTATTAAACTTTAAATACTGACCAGGTTTAGTCAAAGACTTTGTCTTGCAACAAATTGGAGAAATATGTGAAAGATTTGAAATGCCATTAAGTTTCATCCCTTGTTGCACGGTAAGGTTGTTTTTTTGTTTTGTTTTTTTACACACAAAAAAACCTTGCCGTGTATTTCTGGTCTATTTTCCAGTGTAAATATATAGGCACACTTGAAATAAGACAAGTAACTTTTCAGAAAGGTGTTTAAATCAATATCTTAATATTGATAAAGTAATGGCAGATTAATCGCATTAACATAAGAAAAATATCTGAAATCTCAGTGAAATTATTACTTCATCAATTGACTTCAACTCATTTTTTCTGAAAAGTTACCTGTAAGTCAGTTTTTGCCTTTCACTAGAAACTAGACCAAAATTAGTTAAGATTTTTTTTTGTGGTCTCAATTAATTGACAGAAATGAACCAGATAAAAGTTGATTCTGTTAAACATTTTTTGTTTAAAGCTGCATTATGAGTTCCCAGCTTTGTCAGATTCAGGTGTAACATCTACATTCAGAACTTTCTAATAGAAAATAGATGGCCATCTCAAAGGAAAACAATGTAAAAGTAAATGCTTTTCATATGTAGTAATGTACAGAACATTCAGAGTAAATGTTGGCAATAAATCAAATCCATGCAAAACTTTTTGCATGTTCTAGTGTTTCAAGAACAAAAAATGCTCATTAGTTAAAATAAACATGCCAGATGAAAGGATGGAGAAAATCTGAATATGAATTTAAGACATAACAGCGAGTTTAGATCTGGACTTTGAATGGGCCATTGTAACATGCTACAAGATGTTTTAACCTGGTGTCAAACGTATGGCTCCTGGCCCATTTGTGGTCTTTGGAACAACTCCATGTGTTCTGTGACCAAAATTCAAGATTGGTACAAACTTGGTACATCAGCACATGCAGCGACAAAACTCACAAGATTATTTTCTTCATTTTCATTTTGTGTGGCAGATGAGTGCTGTCAATTTTGGCTCCTGTGACAAAAAGTCTGGTGCTCATCTGGAACTTGGACCTCTGTTCCAGTCTCAACTCTTTAGCAAATTACTAACAAGATTTGGAAGAAAATAATTATCCAATTATTAAATCAACCAATGTTTATATTAATTTAGAAAGTTTTCCCTACCAATGTGAAGAAACGCTTGATGCTGCCATCTCCGTGCTTCACTGAAATATATGGTCAACTTCCACCAAAGTGGACTCTATTTAGAAATTAGGTGACTTCTGAATGAAAAGTGGTTCCTCTGGACTTTTTTGTTGTGTCTGAAAATACAATTGCGCGTTTTCATTGGTAAAACCGAAAATTCTTGATTTGGTATTGATGTATTTTTAAGATGACAGATTTGTTTGAAGGTAAGTAGGTGTCGCTCGCCGCCGCCGCACGAGCGCACAGTGACCCCTGTGTGTGAGTCACAGTTCAGCGCCACATGCTGAACAAATGCCTGTCTCTCCCCCCGAGATGCTGTCGTCACCGGTCAGCTCTGGAAGCGGGACCAACCCCGGAGGCTCCGCACTTCAGCCGCGGAGGAGCTGAGAGGAGCCCGGGCCGGTCACACAGGTTCTCTCCGAAGATGTGAAGAGAAACACCGGGTTACAGCACCGCGTCCCCCTCACTTTCCAGCACCGGAGGAGACATTTTTCTTTTCTTTTTTTTATTTTTAGTTAAAGCAGTCTGCTGCAACGCTTTTTATATTTACGTTCTTCCCTCTTTTCTCCCCCTTTCTTTTTTTTAATTTTTGGCATTCACGAGCGGTCGCTATGGCAGTTCTGTCCACATCCGGGCTACTATGCTTTGACTCCATTATTGTCTAAAACTGGCTGAGAGGTTCATTAAACCTTATTATTATTTTTTTCTACATCCAACGACACGTTTTTAGTAGGCGCTGTGAAGGCTCGGATCAAGAGGAGATGTCTAACCAAGGAGTCCGGCGGAATGGCCCCGTCAAACTGAGATTAACAGGTAGCCAACAACGCTTTTTAAATCCCCAAATATATTCCCACACACTTAGCTAGGGGAGGCTCGGTGTATTTTCTGGAGGTGAACAGTTCCCATGGGCCATGGAGTTGGCTCTCCCCTCTTGTTGTTGCTACTCTTTCTACAAGAGCTCCACGTTAATTTAATTATGAATTTATTTCACGTCGCTGGCTTAAATGCGGGAACGGGCGAGACTGAGCACGAGCGAGCGCTGCATTTTGATATTATTGTTCTTGGAAGTAGCCTGAGCCCTGCGCTTGTCGCCAGTAACCACCTCCACCAGACATAACAGGGTTCCCGGGGTTGCGCTGCTCGGTGCAGTGCAATGCGATGCAATGGTTTTGTTCTGCCTATTTTATCACTACTTTGGGCTTAATGAGGAGTGGGGGAAAAAAGATGAGCACATTAAGAAAAAAAAAGCACGTGATGTATTGCATTTCCAGATACTTAAACACATGTGTGCCTTCCAACTGTGGCACCGCTCTGCTTGACAGACGGCTTCCCATTTAAAGTTGGCTAGCTTGGGGTTAGCTTAGTCAGTTAGCTCTAACCAAGCCTTTCTGCCAGAACAAGGCTCGGTTTAGATAACAAACAACTCCACAGGTCACGAGAGTTTCTAACTGGCTCTAAACAGTGAGCAGTGGCCCTTAACTGTCTTCAGACGGGCAGCTGGCTCCTTTGTTTGTTTTCCTACTTAAAGCAGGTTATTAACCCTTTCCTGCATAACAGTAGATGTTTTAGGGACATTTCCTAGAGAATTGTTTCTCAAAAGAAACTATTTGATGTATAAGAGCATTAAAATACATTTTAATTGATGTCAATATTGATGTCTATGTTGGTTTCAAAAGCTGTACATTTTTAAAAAATTTAATATTCATTGTAAAGATGTGATCTGGTATCAAAGACATTTGGTCAATTAAAACTAATAAATAAATATAATTATTATTATGAAAGAGCTACCATTTTCAATGCTTAAAATAAAGTTGTCAGTTATGAAGCATGTAGGTTTGTATGAAAATTTTTAATATAAAAACATAATACCATATTTGAGTACAGTAGGGATACATTTACAGTATAGAAAAATACAGTGTAGTTATTGCATATCGTTATTTTAAAAAGTTCCAAAGAGTGAGAAAATTTTAAAATGCACAAAATGTGCCTGCATATTTGTGCATACAAAACAACAGGGTTAATGAGTTTGATGTCAGCTTTGTTGGTTATAGTCTAGGAGAAAGAACCTTTGATAAGGCTCTTTTATGCACCAAGGATGCAGTAGAAAAACATCTCTAAAATATGTAACTTTTAAAAAAATATACTATAATCAGTGACGGAGAATATCCTGCTTTGAAACAAAAATGCATCATTTAAAAAAACAATCCTGCAATTGAGATGTAATTTTGTCTGTTTTGATTGGAATCCAATCCTAATTTAGTAACAAATAAAAGTATTCACTACAGTAGGCAGCAATTTGAAAGCTGCTTCCTTGTGTATATGTTTTGACTTAGATCTACTTGTATAAAAGCTTCTTCATTTGATAGTGTTGCGTCACTGTGTATTCTGCCCCCTACAGGCCAATGAGTGTAAGTCAGAAAAACGTTTCCTCAAATCTGCAGGGCAGTTGTCAGTCAAAAAATGCTGAATTATCTTTTATTGGAAGCACAATAAAGTTTGTTTCAAAAACAAAAATAAAGACAAACAACCAGCATAAGCCAAGGGCAGACAGGTGCCTGATTTTATATCTTAGCAATGCTTCTATAATTTGACACATCATATATTTTACACCAAATAACTCCAGATTCATATAATTTTTACAGTTTTGAAAATTATATGAGACTTGATTTTAGAGAGTCACAATATATCAGCCTTTTTATATGCATTGGTTAACTTTTAATAAATCAGGATCGATGCCATGAGTAAAACTGGGCTGGTATCAGTAACTGTTGTTTGTTTCCATCTTGTTTCCCTTTATCTATGTGTTTCTGGGGAGGAAATGTAAGGTGGCCATGTGATATTTGTTTTATCAGAGTGTCAGAAGGATTGGGAGATCTATATAAATTTGCAATACGACTAAATATTGGTTACCGCTGATGGAACCCCAGATTTTCATATCGTTGCATTCCACGTTGATTTGACGTTGGGGAACAAATAGCAAATGATGAGTCCATGATTGTGGACATCCATGGCGGCATTTGACCTGAAATTTATACTGTTACTGCTTTGCAAATGTTTTCGTATTCATTGAATATGACAGAGTTTTTGAAACCAAAATAATGCGCTTTGCAGATTACTGTGGCCGCATAAATTTGAGTTTCTTTCTTTTTTCTTTTGGTTTATAAAACTGAAGTAGAATAAATCGCAAGTGCAACTACAGCCGTGGAAGTGGAGCTGGTGACCGTGTTTGTTATTGTAGAGGAAGCAGGTCAGTGTTAAACTGTATTATTATTGTTATTATTATTAGATCAGCAGTCCCGCCTGAACCAGTGACCCGCTCTCACCTCTGCGTTATGATTCATTGTGAAACATTAACATGTGATCCCTCTGCTGCCGCATTATGCTGTACTGCTCTGTCTCTCCTGCTCTCTCTAAAATACTTAGTTTGTGCCTTTTTCAAACAAACAGGGAAAAGAAGAGGAGAAAAAAAAGGGTTTACATGAAAGCAGTTTGGTGTTTTGACTAGGACGGGGGTCGCACAGCTGCCCTTTATTTGATCTACAGCCAGATTGTGACCTAAATACCTTTTAAAGGGGCTGTCTGCTTCCACCAGGAGGAGGGGGGCAAAATGAATGTTCAACCTCGCTACGGTTTCTGTCTGACAAAAAACAGAAACTTCGGGTAGTTTTAGTTAACACGGTCAAGGACAGCGAGCTTTCGACCGTGTTTGTGGTTGTTCCCTGTTCGTTACTGGGAATTTTCACGCATGACTTGGGGACACTGCAAAACACTGCAAGGGTTTACTTTAGAGAAAAAAACTCCCAACATGTTCCATGACAGAGAGAGGCTGAGAGTCAGCTTTGCTGTACGTCTTTTAGCCTTCCTGTAATCTACCAAAAATATTTCTCTCTAACGTTCTCCTAGAAGCAGTTTGGTTTTTAAATGGCTTCTTAAGCACTTTATGAATCCTAAAAACCTTGATCTGAAATTGAACTCTCTTGTAAAGATATTGGAATATTGCTTTTTTCTAGGCATGGATATTATACAAAATGTAATTATTAGCAGCATATTGAATTCTCATAACCACATAAGACCATTAGGGATATGGAAAATTTGGGCCGATATCGATAGGTGATGTTAGTATTTCTTTTATGGCCGATAAGTAAGGTGCACCGATTACAGTTTTTTGGCCAATTATGATCTGTAAAAAGCCTGACCTGCCGATTCCAATTTTGGCCGATACTGATTTCTTTTGTCTGAAATGTCGCCATATTATGCAAGAAAGTTAACTTTGCAATTGTAGCCGCTGATATGAGCTGGTGGATCGGTCTGTCAGTCAAACTGGAGCAGAAGAGGACAGCGGCTGTTTACCGATAAGATCGGCGTCACATGGAAGTATTGGCTGATCTCAGAAAATGAAGAAAATCAATCAATATTATCGTATATCACCGTAACTTTTGGGACAATTTATCATCTAGCAAAATGTGTTATCCCGACAGGCCTACTTATTGTAGCTTCACATTTTCACATTATAGTACAGTCATAATTCTCAGGCCTTAATATTTACCCTCTCAGTGATTGGTGTTCTGGACACATCTCCATATTTTTCTTACTTGCAAAATATTCAGAACCAGAGCATTTTGTCATGAATTCATTTCAGTGCTGCCCTGGTTGACCTGCAGTTCTCTCCTGATGGAATGCTGGGAATGTGAGGGCTGTGAAAAATGGCAGGACCCTGCAGACCAGCTCTCCTTTTGATGCTGAGTAACCCAGCACAGCACCTTAAACACCCTCACTTCAGGAACAGCTGCACGTCCGGCTCATTCTCAGTGCATTCGCTCGCATGTATTGTTCTTCGGTGCCCTGTCACCATGACAAATGTTGCTGCATTTTAAATTATCCCAGAAATGATTGCGATAAATAATATTGTCATTTTGAGATCGTTTTCAATTTGTTAAGAATGGCATATTAATGCAAATATACCTTCTCAAAATTGATCTAAATTGAATTTCTGAAGATTTAACACTGAAACTGGGAAACAGGCTAAATAATCCAAAGTAAACAATAATAATTAAAATGGATTATGAAGTTTCTGTGGTCAAAATTACATTTCAAAAGATAATGGTAATCAGTCAGCTTAGACCAGGAAAACAGGCAAAAGTGGCAGGAAGTGCAAACTACTTCAAAGTAGGTGTCAAATGTTTGCAGCGTCTCTCAGTATGGAGACTTTTCAATAATATTAAACTGGAGCATCTCTTTAACAACTGTTGTCCAGATGTAAACTATCTCACTTGTTTCAGTTTATCATGCGATGTGTTGATTTATCGCTTATTGGGACGGGCTTACTCACTCTTGCGTTTTCTCTTGGGTCTCAGTTAGGTTCCTTTGAACCGTACAGGGTCGGTGTGACAGAACCTTGACAACCGCGGTTGTCCACGCAGAGGCGAGGCTCGTCTGTCGAATGCGCCTCTGCAACACGACTTCTGGGTTTTCTCATTTTTTTTGGATCCTGACACGTAGCTACTTATTAGCGTCTTCTCAGCGAACAACGCATCGCTACATCTGAAGCAGCTCCTGTAGCTGTTTGCCTCGTAGGCGTCCATTTGAACCAGATGTTCCACATGTTTGCCAGCTTCTAAACTTAAAAAAGAAAAACAAAAAAAAGCTTCTAAAACCAACACTTTGGAGGGCGACTCGTCCCCCTCCCCCTCTTCCTCCTCTGCTGCCGTACAGCTGATCACTTCTATGTTATGTCACATGTAAACAGAGCTAATAGCATTACATGCTCCGCCGTCTGGGGCATAAATTACACCATGAAAGCACGGCTCATTGCTTTGTGTGATCATTCATAAATTCTCCCCTGGCTCTTGGAGTGTAGTAATTGAGTAGTGGGCGTGGAGGTGGGGTGGCGGCGCTTTCTGTACAGCTTCAAATGGGATGACATCACTGGAGGCAAAGCCACACAGAGGGTCTTCCTTCGGATGGGATTAGGATCCTTCAATGAAAAAACAAAAGGAGAATCTGAAGTGTAAAAACTTTATTTTTTTTCTGTTCAGCTCCACATTCTCAACGTCTATTGTTGCTCCGTCCGGGGGTTTCACGTGTGACTCGTCGAGCATATGGTTTGCTCGTCTGAATTCTTTGGCCCGATGCGGCTCGGCAGAGAGAGCTATCTCAGTGGGATTCCCTAAAAGTCTCTACTCACATTCCCACCTCTTCCTCTTCCCTCCTGTTCTTTCCGACTGTAAGCGTCTTCCCCCCTCAGACCGAAGCATATTTCAATATTTCACTTCCCACCCGTACCGACTAAGCTCCAACGCACTCCTAAAGAGGGGGGGTCCCTGCATCTTAAAAAGTCTTACATTTGCATCTAAAATTAAGGTCTTAAGAAAAGTCTTACATTCATTTTAAAAGTTAAGTTTGGTCTTACATTTTTGTTGTGGCAGGGCTATTTACTCGTTCATTCTCAATAAACTTTTCTGTCAGGGAAACATTGTCATTATGTTGTGTGACTGGAAGATATTTGAGGCTACCGCTAGCTAGTTGCTAACAGGGCTGGGCAATAAATCAATAATATGTATTGCAATACACATGATCAATATCAATAGGTAGTAGGTGGAGAAAAGACTAGCCGCTCAACTTCTCACTGCTAGCTTAAGCAAGGCTGGTGTCACCAACTAACTCACTCACTCTTTGGTCACCTAGCAAAAACCTGTTGAGTCGCCGTTTCAGGTATCGCCACCATGCCTTATACTACTTAAAAAATTGCCGTTTATTTGCAGACTATTAGCAGTCGATGATGCTGCAGCTGTTTCTGCAAAACTGGAGGTTGCCAGTGCCGTGATTTTTGGAGGAAAACCTTGTTTTTAAATACAAAAAAGGGGGTCCTATCTGTTAGATGACTGACAGTTGAATGGGCACAGATGCCGCCTGAGAAGAGAACAGACTTGTTTTAACGATGCAACAAAAGATCTTGGGGTTTCACACTGGCCCCACTGTGTGGTGTGGCCTGAAAAGGCTCGAGGTCTCTCCTTTTTTGTATGCTTCTTAGTCTGACTGTAGTCCACAGATGAGGGGGGTTGTCTTTGGATCTTTGTTGGTTAATTGAAGAAGATTTCCCTGCAGCTGGGCATTGAAGGTTGGGAGGCAACGGGGGGGGGGGGGGAGGAGCTTTCTGTAGAGGCACAGGACCTGACGATCAAGGAAGTTTTAATGTGGTCTGCGCTAGCTCTGGGTGCATTCATGTGGTCTCAGTCAGAGCTGAGTGTTTTTTTTCTTTTTTAACAGAGTGGCTGTATGGAAGTGATTTGAGTTCATCTGGGTGTTCAGACAGGATACGTCGTAAATACGCCGTGATTAGCTACATGTGGTGAGAAGGGCCTCAGTGTGGAGATGCATTTTAAGGGCAACATTTCCCCATTTTCTTTTCCTTTTTGCTTTGAGAAGAAACATGCGAAAGTAAACAAAATGATCTCGAGCAACGAGGGGGGGATCGTTGAAGAAAAAAATGACGGTGGGAAGCTGAAGCTGTTATGGAGCATAATTGGTAAACATTTGGTTTCTCTCCGGCTGAGAGCCTCCCGACAATTTAAATAGTATCGCCAATTAATTGACTTGCCGGAGTTTGGGTTTGGTGTTGGTTCAGCTGCGCCACGGCGATGACGAAGCTTTCCGCTCTCGGTCCTCCTTCAGAGGGATTGCTCCCTGGCCCGAACATTTGTCCAGACGTCGCCTCTAGCAGAACGTTCCACTGTTTGAAGCTCACTTTTAATCATAAAGGAAAGGTGTAGTTCTTGTGTTACTCAGCGACATGCCAGAAACGTCATAACGCTGGGTGGCTTACGGCTTTAGCCTGTCCCTCTGTGTAAACAGTAGCCGATGAGCTAACTAAGTGGATGGCTTGTGTGGTTTAGGGAGGCCAGCCCTTCCTGCCAACCAGATCATCAATGCATCATTACGTCTGCTTTGTTGCAACAATTTCAGAACCATCTGATTGGAAGGAGAGCGTACACGTAGCAATACAGATCTAATTATTTTTGTTTTATCCGTTTTGATTACGCACTAACGTTGTCATGGTGTCTTTGATGGAATCCCAGTAAAATATTTGTGGTTGTACCCAGACATAAAAAATGTGAGAACTTTTGCAAAGTGACATATATCGAGTTATAGTTCCAGAACACATTGGGTCTGGTCATCTAATAATTCAACAAGCTGTAAAAATTAGGGATGCACGGGATGGCGGTTTTCAATTTGGGCGGTTGCTCATCAGAAAAAAGGGTGGGGTACCTAAAATCTAGAAAATACAATAACTGTCTGTCGTACCCTGATGGTTGTATGCATGTGTGTTAGAGTAAGTTTCCCTTAGGTGCTGTTGAGTGCTGGAAGACTGCATTGCCTGTTTTCTGCTTTCATTTTAATGGATTGGAGTTCAACAGAAGGAGGGGCTCGTTCTGGGCACCATTCCTGCAGGAATCCGGTTCTTGTGACGCATCAGCATCAACGACGGTATTGAGTAATTTTTGAAAACATCAGTTTAATTAGCTGAACTGGTAAAATATTAACAACCAGTGTGTTTGTTTCCTTCTTGTTGCTTTTTTTTTTGGAGGGGAGAGGAATGGTTGTATATGATATCGGTAAATATCGGTTATCGACCACAATGGCAGCATGCTTAACTTGCGACAAACCTTCATATTCAACACCTGACAGGAACCTTTGAAAGTGCGTCTGAACCGGACCAAATCTACAAGTAGAAGACATCATCTGTCTCTCATTGCAATGCAAAGACAAAGTTCTGTGTAACCTTTTTGAATATCAGTTCTGAATAAAGTTGCTTCGCCCCCAGTCAGAGGGACAGAGTGTGTTTTATGTGAAGGTCCATCGTCCTTCTGTTGGGTTTGAGTGAGACCGTTTTCAGACAACCTGGCTGTGGTTTTTAATGGGTCAGAATTGGATTAGTGGTGAATGTGAGGGAAGGGAACTTCCACTGATGGCTAAATGGATATTCGGCTCCTGGCTTTACTTCTATCCTCCCTGCTTCAAAGGTTCCTGTCTGCGTAATCCAGCTGCGGCTTTGCCCCCGTTTCGTTCCCATCTCTTAAACTAGAAATCCCTTTGAAGTTGGGCCTGTCGCAATTAGCAATAAATCAATTAATCGCATAACAAATGACAGCAAAAACTTTATGAATAAAGTCTTCAATCTGGTGCATTGGTCTCAACTAGCCCCCTATTTTTAAATTAATTTTGTTTACAGAAACTTCTTATTTCATTTTATTTATTGTTTCTGTTGTTCTCTTTATTCATTTAGGGTATATCCAGTGTTAAATATTCATAAGAATTTAAAGATAATTAATCTGTGACATTATCATACCATAACCATTTTACTACGTCTCAATACGACAATATGATCATTTATCGCAATCATTTCTGGAACAAAATTGAAACATTTATCACGACTGCCTATTTGAAGTTGCACTCTGTTTAGTCCTGATTGTTCTAGAGTAGGGGTGTCCAAACCTTTTGTTACATCAGTCAAAATTGTTGAGTATTCATGGGCTAAGAACCCCCCCCAAAATCAAGCAAATAGTTGTCTAGTTTTTATTTGTAGGACAGGATATTTTTTGACATATTTTCCTTTTTTGTGACATTACCACCACAAACTATCACTTATTAGTGCAGAACTCTGAAGTGGAAAAGGAAATGACATAAACATTTCTAAAAATGTGACATAAACATTTCTAAAAATGTGAATTTTTCTCATTCTACTCTGACGCCACCAAAAAAATCCAGCCAGATGCCTTTACGTGAAACATGGTGGTGGCAGCACAATGCTGTGAGGATGGAACTAAATCTGGAGCGCATCAGACTGAGCCCTGACTTACCTTTCATAAGAACAAACAAACTACAAACATGCATCCGGCTATAGAACGGAACGGTTTGATCAAACTACATCCATTTATTAGACTAAACCGATGGATTCTTCCTAAAACCTGATAGACAATGGGGAGAAATTGTCTGTCTTTTGAACCCCTTTCAAAAAACCTGGAGCTTTTCCAAAGTACTGATTTAGGTGGCTGGCTACAAGAGCATGCCGCACTTTTTAGATTGATTAAGGAAAAGACCAACATTGTGCGAGTATGG
Organism: Micropoecilia bifurca; assembly: GCA_903067075.1. NCBI lineage: Eukaryota > Metazoa > Chordata > Actinopteri > Cyprinodontiformes > Poeciliidae > Micropoecilia > Micropoecilia bifurca. Next base: position 9,082 of record CAEGAF010083254.1, on the reverse strand, counting down.
ATCAGCAAACAGGGATTTGCTCAGGCTCTGCATTTAACTATATACTTTCAGGGTTACCTCTGTATAACATATGGAAGGTCCCACTTTTCGCAACTGAGGGGTTGTTGATGCTAACACAACAGGACGCCAACAGCTGTATGTTTGGATTTGCACAAGATCGCATTTCAAATGGAGCAAATCCACAACAGGATTGTAAAAAAAGAAAAAGAAAAACAGATTAAATGCTCTGTAACCTCCCTCCACCACCACCACACATGGCGTTTGTTACTCATCCACTTGAATATCGGTTTCTCTATGAGAGCGAATTTCATTATGTGTAACCGTCTGGTTGATAAAAGTTGTGGTTTGCTTCACAGGAAGACTGTAATGAAGCTAACCTGCAGATCAAAGCTGAAACAGGAGTGCCTGATGATTCACCTCTCGGGCAGCTTCTTCTGCAGACACTGTTATCAGTCTTATTGGGAAACGCTGGGTCCGGTGTGTCTGACAGAGCTACAATAGATGTGGGAATGATGGTTGTTTTCCTCTTTCTTTCCTTTTTAACAAACCAGATGTTAGAATTTTCCATTTTATTTTTTACTGAAATAAATTTATCATCCATCCAAAAGTCAAAGATTTGTAATTGACGGCGAGAATTTTAACTTTGGACAGATGTCAAAGTTCTGGCTACTAAGTGCCTCTTTGAAGTGTTTCATGTAAACCAAACACCTTTAATTTGGGTTTCTATGTAACAAACTAGTGGTGGGCATATGCCTGCTAATGGGCTAATAGAGCCAATTTTTGTTTTAGCTCTTTTGCTAACTTTGACAACTTTTATCGCACTTAGCTTCCCTCATGAGATCAAACAAACTTGGCTGTTTTGTAAGCTTCTTGTTGAACATAGTTCGACATCTGTTCTGATGTTTTGCTCATTGCTGCGTTATGTTATGAATTCTTCAAATTGTTAGATGTTTGTATTGATGCTCTCATTTTGAAGTGGATGAAGACTATTTATATGGCACTCTCATTCCTTCTCTTTTTTCCAATAACTTTATTTCAAACCAAACAAAAACCAAAAAGGAACAAAATAAGACATGGAAAATAGTTAACAAGATTTAAATACAATATCTAAGAACATTATAGAACATGCAAAGTAAAATATATCAAAATTAAATTCTGCTCAAATACTGTCCTTAAAGGGGACATCTAATTTGAATTGAAGTTAACGCTTTAGCACTACCTTTTGCTAAATCCCATGTTGGTGTAGCAGAATTAAACTTTTTAGTTTGCAGCGCCCATCATTGTAATAGACTAAAATGCAAATTAGATCCAAGATTTGAAATGAATGGGAAAGTATACATTGTTTTAAACAACCTTTATAAATAAACTAAACTGTATGGGTTCAAGAAGCACATTTTTCTTCAAGTGTACCTGTAAACCCGTCAGGTATTTGTACATCTAGAAGCTGATTTTTACCCATTCCTCCAAAACAATTCTAGCGCAATCAAATTGGAGAACATCTAATCAATTTTTAAGTATTGACACAGATGCTCAATTATACTAAGTGGGGGAAGTTGAATGTCCTTTGATTTAAAGCAAAGCTTTATATGAGTAGGGTATTTGTCCTACTCTGCCCTAGTCTCAAGTCTTTCGCTGCCTTCTTTCTTAGGCTTTCCCTCAACACCTCTACTTACACCAAGGTAGGGTAGAGTGGCCTCTTTGGGTGTTGAATGAGGTCTTGAGACAGGGGAAAATGGAGGAGTTTAAGAACCTTGAGATCTTGTTCTTGATTGATAAGAAATGGTGTGGTGTGGGGTTGCAGATATTCGGAGGCTGTATCAGTCTGTCGTGAACCAAAAGGCGAAGCTCTCGATTTACAGATCAATCTACATACCCGTCCTCATCTACGGTCATCATCTTTGGCTAGTGTCCGAAAGATCAAGATTGTGGATACAAGCGACCAAAACAAGTTCTCCGCAGGATGACGTGCAGGAGGGAGTATGCTGCTTGGCTGGCCTGGGAACGCTTTGGGATTCCCCTGGAGAATGGGAAAAGGGAAGTCTGAGGAAGTTGTGAGTCTTTCTACTTGGGCTTCTTCCTCCGCAACCCAATACTGGATTAAGCAGAAGACAATGGCTGGAAGGATCTTTTATGTTTTTCAAGATTTGTCAGAAATCTTGGGAACCAATCAATTTCCCTCCCCTTGACTATTGTTGCTTTTGTTTACTACATTAGATCCCAATAAAACACATTGAAAGTTGTGGTGGCAGCATGACAAAATGATCAGACACCAAGAATACTTCCAGGGTATTTCATTTGGGCCGGTCATGCCACTTGCTAATGGTTGCTATATGGATGACTGAGCTCATTGTGAAGGCTGATTATTGCCTGCAACTACATGCAGCGTCATTCAGCTGTGCCTTTTGATCAAGAGACCACCCCCGTGAGTTAATTATGACAATTTAAAAGAACGCTTCACATCTCAAAGTACGATGACGAAGCGATTTAGCAAATTGCATTGTAGCGTTTCGTGTCTGATTAATGCAAGTTGTTGGGAGTATTGGGTAGTTGTCCAAGTTCCTTTATTGGCACGTCAGACAGCAGAAAACGGGGAAACGTGGCTGTGATGTAACAATAGCTCTATGGCCGAAACTTCCAAGGAAAGTTGGCGGGCAGGGAAACAAAGTAGCAATTTTCTGGCAACAAAGAGGCAAGTGTGGCCATCCACTGCTACTAAACAGGATGGTTCTACTACTCCCGCAGCTTGATCCTCTATCTTCCTCAATTACATCAGAGGGGACAAGGAGGCCAAGAAGCGAGGAAAGCCACGCAGCCGCCCACAACAGCCCAGGTCTCAGCCAGCGGTGCTCCGCTCCGCTCGTTGTTTTCACTTCAGCCCCAGCCGTGATGGCACTGTGGAACACTTTACTCGCCTGGATGACTTTCTGTTAGACACGTTGAGGCGTACACAGTGGAAAGAGAGAGTGATGTAGTCTGCAGGGGTAACAGGAATGCCACTGCAGATTGCCATTGTGGCATAGTTTCCCACTTTTCGCAGCTGAAAACGGGGAGAGGAGTTATGCAATTACAGTGGACTCTATCTTGGAAGGAAAAGGTGACGTTAGATGGATGAAATGTTCTCACACTAAGAATGTAGCCAGCCTCTTTCCCCCCCCTCACATGTGTGGATATGTGTGTTGAGCTTCTCTTATGTTGCTGAACAGGTTTGTTAAAAGAATTTCAAGTTAACTGTATGTATCTTATTGGAGTTGCATTGCTATTGTGGTTCTTTGTACCTTGTCTTTGTTCAGGCTCAGGTTTGGTTGCAGGGCATGGCTCAGTTTAACGTCACTGTTTTCCTCAGGTTCTTGGGTTACTGTGACTACATTTCTTTGGGCTTAAATCATTTTTAAAGTTAGTTTCCTGGCTGTCTTTCTATAATAATCACTGTAATGTTATAGATGTATCCATCTTGTTTTGATGGAGATAAAAAGCAATTTTTTGTGTCTTTAATTGTCTGTGATTGTTAGAAAACTCAGTGATATGCATCAAGAAAACTGATGTAATTATTAGAAATGCACCAATTATTTAACCAAAAGTTAAGAGTGGGACAATTTTCCCTTGATTGTCTGTAATCAGTGATCAGCAGGTCAACCACTAAAAATATTATTTTCTCCCCCCTGATTAAATGCAACATAACTCTTAACTTCTCACCTTTTTTGTTCTGTAGCTCATTAACAAAGAGCATGTACTTTGATTTTTTTTCTGACAAAAGATTAAAACTCAGATACATGTATTCGTGGAAAATTAAGCTCATCATTCATTAGGCTATCAGCCTATAATGTGCTGCTGAATTTTAAACTACCACTTTCAATTAAAGAATTTGCAAACCTTTTTATTGTTAAATGTCTGTTTTTTTAGTCCCTCTATAAATTGTACATTTTCTGTATATTTTTTGTTAATCGCCAAACATCAAATTAACCCAGGTGTGTTTATCACCCACTCGTTCATTCTCAAATTCTCGATTCTTGACAAGATTGCTCTTTCGCTTCCTCACACCAGGCGCATGCAAAGATAATGGATCCATATCTGAATGAGACTGTTATTTTTAACTTGGAGAGTACAGTATTTTTCTTTCCTTGGTAACCCTTTTTTCTTCTATTTTTCCCTCCTCAATAAAGATGATGTACTGGTGTATTCTGTTACTGCTGTTCCTTTTCTATTTGTCTAAGTCTTGGAAATTACAGCTCCGTAGAAAGTTATTAAAGGATATTCCTGGCAGTTCAGGGTTCCATGATCACTTCGCTTCCAATGACTTAATAATATTTGTGTTATGTGACCAAAAGAAGTCTCGTCCGATTTGAATATTACATAAGTGGATTTGTTAAGGTTTAAGGAGCAGGCTAAGAAGATGTATTCCTGTGGTTGTAAGTCTGTGCACAGCTTTTGCAGACCTGGATTTGGTTTCTGAAACTCCCCTCTTCTGCCTAGTTGCATTTTTCAATCATGAAGTTTGTCCCTGTAAGAATATTTTTTAAAAAGGTCACCTACTTTTGGAGGGAATTGGTTGTTAATGATTTACACTGCATTTTTTGACAATCAAGCCGTTCCCATTTCTGTGACACGTACAAACTAATTTCTAGGGGAAAAAAAGTTTTATTCCCTGGAATAAAACTCATTAGCACTGTATGTATTTGATCGTTTCTGTATCTTTGACCTTATACATTAGGGGTATATCAGCTAAACAAATAACAAATAATTGTTTAAACAAATCTGGGCCGGTTATTGGTACACCTCTGGTAATATTAAAGTAATCGGGTGTACCAATAAGTTGATCTGCCAAAGTTTCTCAATTTTGAAAGACAGGTGACGACAGATATTTACATCGTTTCCACCAATCTTATCTACCTCAAGTCTGAAAATTAGCCACTGGCCTCTTGAGCAACAGTTATCCCACTGTTGCGCAACCTAGCAACTTTATTGCTATATTTAGTGACTTTTCAAACAAAAAAATCAATCACAATCTTCAGGTCAGGCTTTTTAAAGATCAGTGATTGGCCAGTAAACTGCAATCGGAGCACCCCTGAAAGTAGTGGAAAAGCTAGGCCTGGCCATTAAACTTCACCATGTTCCCTGTGTGTATAGGGATGAATAGCTTCATGTCTGCGAGCTCGTCATGCGTGGAAGCTCCAGTCCTCTGCTAATATTAGCCCCCATCTGCTGCAGGCCCGGTGATAATGATCTACAGAGACCATGTGCAAGACTAAACACTGGAAGCAGATCAGGAGACGCTTCAGACACCAGATGACACCAGATGAAGAGCAGCTCGACTGGTACGCTTGTCGGCAGCAACTTGGAAGTCCGCGCCGTCACCTTCACTCTCCTTTCAGCCGTCACATCCAAGAAAACGTAGGGGAAGGAGTGGAGAGGGGAAAAGGAAGCACCTTTTGTTTATGGAGTAACAATGTTGCGCGTGAGATTGGAGTCGAGACGTTCAGAAAAACATGCAGACGAAAGGTTGAGGAGCGAGGGGGAGTAGCCGGTGGGAGTATGTTCCCTAAAGATGCCTCAGACTGTCTGGTGGTGCTGGGTCAGTGCGTACGACTGGAGGAACCAGGTGGACAGGAAAGGGAGGTTCAGCACACGGTCAACCTGCGCTAGAGGCCTGAATAGATTTGTTTAGGTTCACACAGAGTTGCTGTTTGACGCGAGCAGACGAGTGGCTGGTTCTCTGAAGCGGCTCCTTCCTCTTGTTAAGCCGCGCTTCCATGTAGTTTAGACTCAGACATGGACGGGAATGGAGGGTTATTAGCAGCCAGTCGTGTTAGTTCCCACAACCCCACTTCCTCCTCCTCGTAGGCTCCGGCGTAATGGTTAACCACAGCACAGCAGAATAAAAGGAGTCCTTACTTCCCCACAGTGCACAGTTCCTTTCCCATGATTTCTTCTTCTTTTTTTTTTGTCTTAGCGGGTGTCAAAGTGACTGCAAAAGTAGCAGTATTTCTTCGGATCACAGGAAATGAAAGAACTTTCTTACTTTCATCTTGACTTGATTGCTGCCATGGCGACGCTCCCTCCTCTCTCTCTGCCTGTCTCCCTTAGATGTCACGTGACAGTTCTCTCCCCAGGTGTTTGGCCTGCGCCTGGCAGCCTTCATTGATTCGTCCGCACAGTGAGACTCTTTGTGCATCGGCCTGGGAGAAACTCTCTGCCCATCCTCTCCCCACAGGTGGGAACGTTAACTCCGGTTGCACTGTTGCTGCTGTCGCCAATCAAAAATAGTTTTTGATTAAAGACGGCGAGGGAAGGAACGCAGGACTGATCGTCAGCCGTTGGGTTCGCTCGGTTCTGCTTTTCCAGCTGTCCTCTGGGAAACTGTTCTGTTTGGACTCCGGTGTAAAAAGCCATTATGTGATTTAGTAAGGGAGAGAGCAAGTCCCCCCCCCAACCCTTTTTAGGTACTTATGGTTGTATTTCTGCTTTGCCGCTGACCAATTTGCTTTCATATTTGACAATATGCGATTGGTACCAAAAGCATTGTTTTGTTTTTGCTAACTTTTTTCATTTTTCCCATTATAGTCAATGTCTTTAAGCCAAAAACCCCCCAACATTTTTTCGCTTTTGGTTTCATTGTGACTTCAAATATCTTTGCCACTCAGTGGTCTTCCTGTTGTCTGCGCCCCGGCATGACTCCCTCCCCATGTGCCCTCATCCCCATCCGTCCACGCTGCGAGCGGAATGAGAAACACGGGCAGCACAGAGATACCCTTCTCTCAGCTTTGCCTCAATACTTGCCGTCACTATGACAACAGAGGATTTTAGAGGGAGGAGTGCTGAGGTCTGGGGTGCACAGGGCATTTTGAATTAGCGTCTGCCTTTTTTTTAGGTGGTAGCAGGGAAGAAAGTTACCCATCTTGAGCGTAAAGGCATAAAGTGACCTTCTTGTTTTGTACAGTAGTCATATTTTTCTTGTTTTCCAATCCACTTTCTGGATGGAGAGCTTATGCGATAGAGCTGCACAGCATATCGAATCACATTCGTCATTGCCAAGGACAGTTCAGATACAATACTTGGCAGGATATATTATTTCAGGTGCTGTGCATTCATACAATACTTGCCAACAGTATAACATGTTGGCAAGTATCCATTTTCGGGACTAAGATCAGAAAACTCTTACAGAAAAATGTTGTCACTGCAATGAGGGCACACAACAATAGCAAGGAAATATTGCTCAATGACCAGTCAATGTTATGATCACAACTAGCAGTGGTGAGCACATGTCTGCTAATGCGCTAATAGCGGAGCTAGTTTTTCATTTGGTGCGTTAGCCAACTTTGAAAACATTTAGCGCACTTCCCCCCTAAATAAATTTTTCTGTATAAATTCTTGTTATATTAACGGGAATAACTTTTCAACTAAAACCTGGGCACTGCAGGTATCATCCAGCTGTTACCTTTAAGCTAATTGTGTAAAAAAGGTAGTTTTTTTTAATTACTCCAATGCTAAATATTCATTATTGTTTTTAACGGCTCTTTAGGGGCTTCCTTTCTGCTGAAGTCAACACTCTTGCGTGTTTTACTGGTTTTTAGCTCTGTTATGCTGCCCCTTGTATGTTTTCATAAGGAGTTTATTTAAGTATAATTGTAGTGTTGCCTTCCTGCTGTGTGGCTAGCTTAGGGCTGCTTATGCACTCACAGGAGGGTCTGCATTTTTTCCCTCCACTTTAGTTTGATTTAGACTAAGGTGGCTGCTCTTTGTGTCGTCTTCCATGTTTAATTGCCTTTTTTTGTCTTATGGTCTTGCCATTAGGGCTCCATTTCTATACAGGAGTTGTCAAGCTAATTTTTGCTAAATTTCAACTAAAATCAACACCTGAATTATCTAGAACTTTTAGTAATCTTTATCTCCTCAGTGATTTGTGACTACATCTACAACCTTCCACTGATTTCCACACCACCAATCATCTCAAACGCAAGGCGTAGCTCATTCCCTTATCTGTGTCAACAATGAATGAAATCAGTGGAGTCAGAGAGAAGAGCAAGGTGTCTGCAGCACAGAGTGCGCGCCCGCACGCTGCAGGCAAGTGCTCGCCTGCGTGTTCGCGAGGAATGCGACAGAAAGTGATGCATACCAGATGTTTGAGAAATGAGGTGGGTTTCACTGGAACGTAACACATTCCCAGGGATGTTTGTGGAAAGATTCTTCCTCATCTGACGAGCATGTTCTGCAACGCCGCCGCCTCCTGCCCTGTCACCCCGCCACCCTTACCCCCCAACATGGCTGTACAGCCCGCTTAGTCGACTGTTTATCCGTCTGCCTCCGCTTCTTTAATCTCGCTTGGGAGTTGCGCTTTAGTGCGATTTTTACACCGCTTGTGTGTAAATATTGACACGAGTGAAGTTGGTGATGTTTGTGGACATGGTCCTTTAAAAAGTATGAGAGCCAGCACTGTTTCAGGTCCAAGTTAGAGTGATTCAGAGTGACATTTGACATGGTGTTAGTGTCTGGGTATGTGTGGCATGGAGTGCAGGGCCAGAGGAAAAGGCAGGAACTCATGACTGCGTATCTTTAGCTTTAACTTGCAACTATGGGAATGTATTTTGAACATTTATGTCTGTGAAACAGGGGAGTCTTGCTTGAAACGTCTCCCTGACTCGTCTGTTGTGTTCCTTGATCTTTCTAATGCTGTTTATTGACGAAGCTTCTCTAACAAGGTTTGAGGCCTTCAAAGAACAGCTGGATTGTTCCTGAGATAAAAAGTTCACACAGGTAGACTCAATTTGCCAGCTAAAAGCCTGTCTCTATTGTCAAGTGTCCCTCTGCGCAATCCCAGTCCTCAAAGACCATTGTTCTGCAACTCCTCCTTTCAATCAAATAGATCAGGGGTGCTCAAACTTTTTGACAGCAAGATCTACTTTTTCTCTCACCAGCTGCCTGAGATCTACCTCATGACACAAAGACATAAAAATTGCAAATTAAATTGTAATGACTTATTTTATATACGAATATGCATCAGCAGAAATAATAAACAGAAAACTTCATGCAGTTTCTTCCTCAGTGAGATTCTGACACTGGGAGCAGGTTACTGGTTTCTCAGTAAGTA
>CAEGAF010083253.1:0-11724 GCA_903067075.1 Micropoecilia bifurca | reverse complement strand
TTTAGCAACAAAAGGGGCCCCTAAATCAAATTCTGCTCCAGGCCTCATACAGCCTTGGACCGGCCCTGCATGATGAGTTAAATCCGCTGCACTATGCAGAGATGTGCAACAGACGGGAGATTTAATTCAATGCTGCTAATGTGGCTTTAGTAGCTCTTCCATTTCGTGTCTGTTGAGATTTTAATAATCGCCACAGAAACTAAGCTGGTTGGTCAAGTTTACGGGACGAGCTTCTCAGATTTCCGCGCGCATTAACTCTGACTAAGTGGACAAAGTATTTGATACAGTTTGATGCATTGTGTAACCATAAAAATAATACTAAAAATAATATAAATAATATAAATTCAGCATGATGCATGATACAGACAGGAGAGCGCGAAAGCTCTGGGCTGAACCTGCATGATCAGGTTAGCGCTACTTCCTTAACTAACACACCGGCCACCTGGGAACACATAGATAAACTTTACCAGCGCAGGCAGAGCCAGGTGCTGGGCAGGTTTTTGAGATGGAAAAGCCGCACAAAATTTTTTGTTCACAAATATAAATCATTCTCTTCTTTGGTTTGACACTCGCTCAACGCACCTCTGAAAGCGTGACTACAAGTTATTCCTGCAGTTCACAATGAGCTGTGCAACCAGAGCTAACCAGAGTGGTGTTTAAAGTCCTACCTTGATCAAAAACTCTGGAAAGAATCATAATTCCTCACAGGGGGTTGATGTAAATATCCATACAGGTCAGCCTGTGCCCAGTTTGAATGACAGGAGGCGCGCAAGATCCGCGCTGAGGTAAACTTAATCCAGTTACTGCAGCGCGCGAGGCAACGCGCATAGGTGCCAACGGTGTGATTGGTCCAGCTTTAAATGCATAAACTATAAACCTATCTTCTATAAACATATCTTTTAGGAATAAATCTGCTTCGCCAGTGAAGCGCTCAGAGCAACAGATGCGCTAGCAATCCGGCTTAAAAAAAGAAAGAAAAAAAACCCAACTTTTTTTAAAATTATTATTTTCCTAAAAAATATAAACAAGAAAGGCTTAGCCTGGCGGTGGCTCTAGTAAAGGTTGGCGGGCCACCAGGCCTTAAATACACTGTGGGAAACCCTGCTTCAAATCTGGAGAAAAGAAGGACGCATTTGAAAGAGTCTTCGAATCGGACAGGCCTTGTCGAAGCGTTATGATGTAACCAGCCTACAAATCTGGCCTTCAAAGGATGCAACCCAAATATTCCCTCTATATTAATGTGAGAAAGCCTTAATTTTCTGTTTATTCAGTCAGTTTTAATGCATCCAACATTATGTAAGCTGTAACTAATAATAATGTAAATTAAGAATAATAAATACCAACACTACGTAGTGGTAGTAGGTGCATCCACCACTAACATGGATCCTATTATGGAGAATAAAAATGACGGACCAGCTTCCTGGAACTCATCCGTCCTCTCAGGTTGGGGAAATACCCAAGGCCCACTCGGCCTGACAGCGAGACAATCAGCCTTGTGCTGCTCAGGGTGGGAGTGGGGGTGAGGCGGCGGTGACCCGGCATGCCGAGATGAGGCCTGCTCTCCACGCTGATGAGCTCTTCTTCCACAGACATCAAACGGGGCAGCACCACAGACCTCCCCGCGACCCGCCTGCGCTGCCTTGTCTCCTGCTCTCTGCTTTTATTTGAGCCTGATGCGGGCAGGCACATCAGCAAATATCGATCACGGCGAGCTCGGTAAAATTCTCCCTGCAGGTTTTTGACAGGTGATTACAGAGGCTGGGAATGTGTGCGCACATTTAGGTTTTTCTAACCCCTCCAACCTCTGAGACTGGCTGAGGAGAGCAAGCTGAATTTCTTTGGTTTGTCTCAAATCATCCACAGAAGAGAGACATGTTTAAAAAAAACACATCCAGACAAGGAGGCACACAGTACAACCCAGAAATGAAGGGATGAAACAAAGAATTTGGAGGAGACTCACTGGGCTCTACAGGTTTTCTGGACTCATAAATATTTTTTTTTACGTTTTTGTTAAAATATTATTTTAAATTTTTGTGAACAAAATGGAGAAAATCGCCACAGGACGATTGAATCAGACAGATCAGATCAGAATAGATTTTTAGCTAATTCTGCACTTACAAAATCTTAATTAATGTGCATTGTCCCTACCAGATAAATTAAATCAAGTTAAAGCTGCAGCATGTAACTTTAAGAAAATATATTGCTTCACATATTTGTTTAAACTGTCACTCTGTCATGACAATAAATGAGATCTGTGAAAAAAAAAAATCAAGCTCCTCTGAGTTCTCCCAGTTTTAACTAGAAACAACCAATCAAAGCCAGGAGGTGGGTCTTAGCACAGTCAATTACCCTTCTGTGTGCTCTCTGGTTCGCTGCAGCTAGCACAGCATGTCATTCATGCTAATGCTAGTAAGCATAGCAACTGATGACAGCTATAAACAGATGTCTTGTAACAGTAAGTTGTTTCTCTGCTATTAACACATATAGGAGCATACATGAGGATGATTGACAGTGCTAAACCCCGCCTCTTGTCTCTGATTGGTTGTTTTTGGTGCATTTCTTCAGATGGCAATAACAGTTCAGGGAGAAGGTGGAGAATATTTATATTTTCACAGATTATCTGTCTCTTATTATACAGTCACGACATTTTGACAATTTTAAGAAATATGTAAAAAAGATATTTTTACAGAAGTCACATATTGCAGCTCTAAGTTATTTGACTCTGTTTTTAGCTAGACAGACGAGTCATTGTCTATGGATCACAGATGGACAATAGTTTTGTGTCTAATTCTGTTGCATTTACCAAAATCTTTATGTGCATTGTCCCTACCAAGGCAAGGAACTTTGGATTGACTCATGAATCAATAACTTGCATCGCACCCACTGTGTCCAAAAATGCATGCGTTTTCCAATCATCGGAATTCAAATGACTTGGACGCGTCCCCAACCTTCTGTTGAGGCCTCGCCGCTCACCAATAGCCTGCGAGGGAAACAGGCTGCAGATTCGGAAAGCCTCACATTCGAAACGTTATTAATTAAGCTGGTGGAGAAGAGAAGAGTCTCCTCTTTTTTTCATGACAGGGGCTCCCGAGGCAGCGAGCAGTGTGGATCTTGGCGCTGACCTGGCCCAGCAGGGGGAAGGAGTTGTGTCTTTGAGGTAGAGTTGGGGCGGGGGGAGGCTGGCTTCATGCCGACAGCCAGGCCTGCCACGTCTGCGTGCCCGCTTTGAAGTGTCACCTTGAGGGAAGAGCCGATGGCCGGGAAGCCGGAAGGCGGGAGCAGCGGAGAGGAGTGGCACTGTTGGCATCGGCAGACATGCCGCTTTAATATTGCATGGGCTCCCGTCCATCTCTGTACACACTCAGGACATTCCTTCTGCTTGATTTGGTTTGAAAGAAGATCTTTGTTGAGGGTTTTTTTCATCACCTGTGTTTGGTTTCGAACAAATGTCAAGCCTTTTGCAATCGGAGGAAGTTTTAAACAAGCCGCTGCGTTATGGACGCTGACATGTTGGGGCCTGCAGAGTGGAGGGTGGTAAATAATCTGGAAGCAGTGGAACAGGGCCGGATCCAGCAGAAGCTTAATGGCTGATTAGACCTGGGGACCACCAACTGGTTTTGCATTTTGCAATTTTATCAATCAAGTTAATTTGTATAGAATGTTTCAGCAACAAGGCAGGTCAAAGTGCTTTACATCATATAAACATAAGAATAAGAAGTCATGACCACATGATAAATCAGACTTCCGGATGGCGATGGTTAAGATTTATTCACCTGAAGATGATAAATTAACATCTTCAACAATGAAATAATGGATCTGCTACAAGGAGCCAAAGCTACGGAAGAGGGTTAGGGCCAAGTAAGAAAAATAATTCTGACTTTTTCCTCAGAATTTTGTTTGACCCTGTGTGCTCTCTGTTGTGCTGCAGCTAGCATAGCATGTTATGAATGCTAAGGCTAGTTAGCATGAGGACCGATCACGGTGGGTAAATGGTTTACTGGTTTTCCTGTAACATCAAGTTGTTTCTCTGCCATTTAGGAACATTTAGGATCGTACATGACGTTGATTGACAGCGCTAAGCCCCACCCCTTGGCTCTGATTGGTTGATTTTGACTGAATGGTGTATTTCTGAAGTCAATGCAGAGGAGCTTGGACTTTTCAAAGATTATCTTTCTTATATTTTACTGTGAAGATATATTAACAAAAATGTTTTTATAAAAGTTATCTACTGCAACTTTAAGATTAATAACATAGAACATCTTTGTACAAAGATGTAATGTTGCAGTATCCAGCAAAAAAAAAAAGTGAAACAAAACCAGAAATCTCAAAAGTTTGAGGGAGATTCGCAAGTGGAAGAATCAAGAGCAACGACAGGAAGATGCATCCCAGGATCATTATGAGCAACTTTTTAAACTTCTGATATCGATATCTGAGTTTTAGTACTGGCCGATACCAACTTTAATTTGTTCAGTCAATGCAACTCGGAGTATAACAGCAAATCCAAAGTAAATACTAAAAAATCCTGAAAATGACAGAAACAATAGATTGACTAACTTGGTCAAACATTTAAAAATAAACTATGTCAAATGGTTCAGAAAGTTAAGTTATAAATAAAATAAAATAAACAAGAAAGCAAGGTGTTGCATGATAAACAGAATTAGACTGAGTAGATTATTCTCGTAATATTGTGACTTTATTCTGATAATATGAATACTTTACTTTCATATAAGAAAAAGTCTTAGCCTGATAATATTTCAGTGTAACCTGAATAGAATTCAAAGCTGTAAAACAAGATGGCCACCCCAGATGTGCTGACGTCACTGAATAAAACAAGAAGAGTGCATCATGAAAAAAGGCCAAATAGATCTTCAAAAAAACCAAAAATTTGATAAATCAATAAATTCGATTTATTTTTCATCTTTTCCTGAAACCACATTTTTTCCTTCCACTCAACTTACCCATAAAGGCTTGGATACAGCAGCCAGATGTATTGATGATTGTGGATGCCAACAGAACATTTCATTCTATTTTATCTTGATCTGCTGTAATATTCTAGACTTGTGAGAAAATTAATTTGGGATTTTTTTTATTAGCTGTAAACCAAACCATCAAAATTAACAACAGTAAAGGCTTGAAATCAATCCCTCTGAGCGTATTGAATATGTATGAGTTTCACTTTTTAAATTAGATTAATGAAATAAACACTTTTTGAAGATATGAACCCATATGTGCAGAAAAAAGACTTCAAGTTGAAGAATTTAGACTTCAGATAATTGGTCAAACTTTGTTGGGATTAAAAAGAAAACGGTGCAGGTTTATTCTCACTCCGGCTTTTGCTAATTGCTAACGCCGCCGTCTTTCATGAATTAGAAAGCGGAACCGCCAGGGAACTGAACTTTAACTTTCATTTCTCCCTCTTTAGCGGCTACCTCGTCCTGACCCGCTGTCGCCGACGGAGGATCCAACATGGCATCATCTTGAGGAGTTTACCAACAAGAGGCGGCGGCGGGATGAGGCGATTTGAAACGAAAGAAAAGAAATAAATAAAAAAATAAGATGGCGGTTCTCTACTTTCTACTTTCCACCCGCTATAACAACCGTCCCAGTTCACAAATAGCAGTTTTAACTCCCCTGATTAGCACTGACATCTGCAGCCTTTCATCTCGTCCTCCATCTTGTTTTTTTAATCAGATTAACCCAAACGGGCATCCTTTAATGGCCTCTTTTTTAGGAAAGCTGAAAGAAGGGAGATAATTAAAATAATTAAACCGCTGGGACCGGTCCATGCGCCGGCTCTTTTCTTCTCTTCTCGCCTTTAAGTTTTCTTCCTGCCTTGCTTACGGATTCAAGCGGCACACAGAGAGAGGAAGAGAGAGAAAAGGACTCATCATCTTCGCTTTAATTGCATTAAGTCGACTCTCGGAGGTCCAATTTTTTCCCTCCAAAACTGACAGCCGGCATCGGATCGGATCTGATCTTCAGGTGAACGTCAACCATCTAAATCTGGAGGCAGAGGGAGGGGGGGGGACGCCGCTCTAAACAGCCTTTATGCAGCATATTTATTTAGTCAGGGAGTTTATTTAGCATAAGGCCTTAAGACTAAAAAAAGGAGGGAAAAGTATCCTTTTTAAGGATTATTTATTCATGAACTTTTAAGCTTTTAATGAGGACAAATGAAGCCGTTTTCCACAGTGTCAGTATGGAGTATGCTTACCAAAAATATTCTTGTTTAGCATTTTCTCCCCTTCCTGCACACTGAGGGATCCGTGAGGAATAAACACTTATATTTAATAAGTGCAACTCGGAGTTTGGAGAGTTGCAATCAGTTTGTTTTGATCTTCCATAAATTTTGATCAGACTCGGGATGGCGACGGTTATGATTTATTCACTTCACGATGAACTGTTAAAATGGAGATTGATCATCAGGAAAACAATGGAGCCAAACTACGGAAGAGGAAGAGGGACAATCACAAGGAGTATTCTGACTTTTTTCTAAGAACTCTTTGTTTCTGAGATTTGTTTTTCTCTCAGAATTGTAACTTTTTTTCAGAATTTTGACTTTTTTCTTGTAATTCTGACATTTTTCTTTGAATTTTTTTTTCCTCAGAATTTTCCCAGAATCCTTTTTTCATCAGAATGGCAATTTTTTTTTCATAATTCTGACTTTTTTCTCAAAAAATTACTTTTGTTTCCTCAGAATTACTTTTTCTCATAATTCTGATGTTTTTTCCTCAGAATTACAATCATTTTCTCAGAATTCTGACTTTTTTATCAGAGTTCTGATTTTTGCTATCAGAAACCCAATTTCTTTCTGAAAGTTCTGACATTTTCAGGATTATGCAGGATTATGACTTTTCTGAAAATTCTGACTAATCTTCTGAGATCATGTTGTTTCCACTCGTGGCCCTGATCCTCTTCCATCCCAAACTTTCTTCACTCTAAAATAAAATATTTTGCTAACTATAATTACTCATCTTTAGATAGACTCAAAGGATCATGGTGATGTATGGGATAGGTAGCATCATGCTGAGGTAACGCTTTTTCTCAACCAGGTCAAATCTGATGTAATTATTTGTAAGTTGATAAGATTATTTGGTTTGGCATCAAACTTTTTGTCATAATGGAAAAAGTATTCAACCCTTTACAGATTCTTTCTGTTTCAGATCATCAAACATCCTGATGTTTGATGATCAAATTTCTGAGCGGATGAAATTTCAAGTAATCACCCCCCCTGCTGGTGGCAGCAGCTGACAACAAGCGTTTATGATAACTGGAAGTGAGTTTATAAATCATTCAGGAGGGATTTCACTGAGGATATTTCTTTTAATCGATTTTACTCTGCATCCAAAGCGTTCAGCCACCACATCATCACACTGCCACCACCGTGTTTGACTGCTGGAATGTTTTATTTCTCTACATGATAAGTTAGTTTGATGTAATAAGTTACGTTTTATCTTGTTCTTATTGAACTTTGACCTTAAACTGAGACAGGTGAGGCCTGTATTTGTTGTTCTGGTTCTTTATGAACTCTTGAATGAGTTTCGGGTTCAGAAATGACTTTATTTCTCATTTGTTGCTGAATTTCTTTACAGCTGGGATGTTTTGGCAGTTACCAATTTAAGTAAGTTCTTGATGTTATGGGTCTTAAAAAAACAGAAAATTGTGTTTATTTACAATTAATGCATGATTTAAATGCATTTACATCCCTTACATATAGCCAAGTTATCTTTATCTTTTACTTTAAAATGTGATAACCTGAAATTTTTAAGCTAAAACAGAAGAAATATTTTCCTCTTTTGAGTTGATGTTCCTGAAAAATTATCAGCAGACGTATGAAGCTGACCATTTTCCTCCTGGTGTTGATAATCAGCCAAACTGATCAAATGTGGATTAAAAATAATGGATCAGCTAAAAGTTTTCAAATTCGATACAAACCGAAATAACTTTTTCATTCTGTAGCCTGGAATTCGAGCTACTTTCCCTCCTTTTTAATTTATTCTCCGCCGTCTCCCGCACTGATAAAAGAGGCGAACGCGGCAACAGCCGAGTTATGATTTACATTATAGGTATGTTGAATATTATAATCACTCGTCTTTAGATAGATTCAAGCTGTACTTCCTGTCAGAAGGAGTGTAATAAATTCTTGCATGAGGATTTTTACTGAGAGCAACAGCCTCGAACTTTTACACGAGCCGCCACGTCTTTTTGCTCCCCTCCTCACGCACTTTTCGTTTCATTCTGATCGTTTTCACAGGACTTCATTTCAAGTCGGGAGGAGAAAAAAACTGGGGGGGGAAAAAGTGGAAGAATCCCTTTGGCAGAAAATACTTAAGATTTATATTTAAATTTTCATGGAATCTTTGAGAACATTGAGGAGCAATTTCACATTTGCACTGACATCTAATTTCTCAAGTAGAGTCTGAAAGCACAAATTGCCGAGGATTCCCTGTGTGCCCAATTATCCGGCATCAATTTCCTTGACCCTGTGGATTGCTGGTAAATTAATCATACGACTTTTTTCTTTTTGGACTCTCTTTTCTCATGCAGTACATGCACACATTTGATAAACTAATCATATTTGGTTGGTTTAACTGAAAGAATTACGTTTAGGAAAAGAATCGCAGAAAAACTCAGAAGTTGAACACAGTTCAGTCGCATAGGGTCACTTAAAACTATGAAAGACCCTTTTGATATAATATAGCAAAAACGACTGTTTTCCTTTTTTTTAATGATTAAAAACTGAAATCCAACACATTCAAAAATATTAAAATTAATTTCAAACAAAACTATTTGCAAATGCAAATAAATTTGAAATTAATTTAAATATTTTGAACCTGTATTTTGAACCTCCACTGTCCACAAATTGATGTGTAAAACCACAAAATAGTCGATAAAAACTCTTCCTCATATTCATTAAATGAAATTAAAGCCAATTATTTTTAAAATTTTCCACATTTAAAACCCATGAAGTGATGTGTACCTCAGAACAAGCTTCAAACATCCCGTGTAAAACGTCTGCTAGTTTTCCTATAAAATATAAAAATACATAAACTATTTTGGAAAAAGTCAGAAAAATTCTGCAAATTTCCCATGTTTTGAACCCCAAACTGTTGGCATGTAACTAAAAATAAAAACAAAAAACAAGAAAACAAAATCACTAAATAATAGATAAATATAGACATTATATTAAAATGTTAAAATCAGAAGACAGTATTTGTTTTAAAGTACCATTATAAACCTGTACAGCTCATCAATTGGCATGTAACTCAGAATAATCTATACATATATACAACTCACAAGATATTGTGTCAGACAATATTTTAAAATACAGGACAAATTCAGAAACATTTAAGCAAAATTTGTAAATTTCCCATGTTTTGAAATTGTTCTGAAATTGTTCTGTAACTGCGTAATAAACACTTTCTAAGCGCATATATTTAAAAAATTAAAAAGCTACATGAGCTGCATTATAAAGTGATTAAAAACCACAGGTAGCACATGAATGAAGAGAGAATAAAGGTCAATTCATTTAAAAACTAATCATATGGAGAGCAAATATGACACCATGAGGTCGTTTGTGCCAAACCGTGAGGCTTTTTAACCAACCAAAATAAGGAGAAAATGCAGCAGGAACATCGTTTATGATTGTGAAATAAAACTATTTTTAATCAATTTTCAGAGTATTAATTTTAATCAATTAATACTTGTATAAACCCAGAATGAAGCACCTGGATCACCTGTGATTGCTGACTGGCTCGAGGTTGCAGGGTTGCTCTACCTGTTGATCCCAACATGAACGGAGGAGGTTCTGGAGTCGGATTCTGGAGCAACAGTGTCCTCTGGTGGAACAAAGACAGAATTCAGGAGAAAAAGAAAAACACACAGGATGATGATGATGAGGATGGAGGGTTGAAACGAACCATCAGGTCGTTGGGTCTTCCGGTGACACCAACTCGTTAGTGTGGAGACAAACGTTTCGTTTGCCAGAAAAATAAATTAAATTACTACAGCTATATTTGTAATGTAGATTCTCAAGTCTTGTCACAACACCAACACTGCCTGACATTTTTAAAGAAAGACAATTTATCGTTTTTTATATATAAATTTGTCACAATTTCTGAAAAAAACGGCATTGTATTTCTGGTCTTATGCTTCAAAATAAAGAAAACCTTTGGAAAAAGAAGTTGAATAATTTTTTTACTATGGGATGTTGCTAAGCATGATGCTTCCAACACCATGTTTCACCTTTGGGGTGAAGATGTTATTACAGTTACACTTATGCCCTCTAGTAGCCGTTGTCAATGACACACAAACAATTAAGCATAACTACTTTAAATAGGCCTTTTTCTTCTGTGTTTTCGAATAACTAGAGGCATACTGAACAAATTCAGAATTGTTTTAAAGCTTAACTTATGCAGAAAGTCGATACATAACACCTACAGTGACAAATACTCAACTGAAACTGAGATTAAGATGAATATAAATATCACTGCTAATGGAGAAAAATGAGCTAATACCCAAACCCGGCTGCCCGTGTTTCCATTCAAATCAGCCTAAAATGCCGCGCAGCAATTTAGTGACGCAAACATGTTTTATCTTCAAATATCATCAAATTATTGTTATTTCAGCTCTAAAGTGTAACACAAATTAATGTAACTAAATTTGTAATTAAATTAAATGATATATGTATTCATTGCCAATAAAAGTGATTGCACCTTTATTGTAAACTTTGCTACAATATATATAGACGTCAGTTTCTCTGCTCAGAAAAATACAATAAAACGAAAGAAATTATCAGAAAAGTGTCACGAATCATCATATAAGTCCTAGGAATTATCATAACACACCGGGAATCATCAAAAACACAAGAAAATATTCAAAAATATTCCGAAATTTAGCTTACCTAGCGTTTGAGCTAGCCAAACACCTTTTTTTATCCCTTCCGGTGCCTTGACCAATCAGAATTCTCGAAAGAGGTGCATCTCGGCAGCCAGCCAATCAGTGACAAACAATTTTGGACCTTGAAAAAAAGAAAAATTATCAATAGCAGTTTGTGGTTTCAAGTCTGCCTTTTAATGGACCTTACCACAGGGGCCGCGTTTCATCGGCTAATGCCCATTGCACAGCACAGCGCAGCTACCACGTGCTTGACCGTCTCACAAACACAAGCTACAGTAGTAAACTCATGCTAATGTACATTGTGGACTAGCAGACTGGTAGAAAGTTTTTGTGTCAGGACTCGAAAAAGAATGGTTCTCCACTGTCAGTGGGAAATCTGTACAGGCGATGTCAGGTATTCTGATCGAATTTGTGGAACTAAAATTCAGATTTCCAAAATCTGAAACGAAAAGCCTTGCTTGGATCAAACCTTGTGCTAAACTGCATTTGCAGCTCAACCGTCATAGGACGAATAAGACCAAAGGATTGTCTGCTGGTGTAAGTATTATTGCTTTGCTTTCTTTGCGTTTAGTGAATGAAAAAAAGAAAGTCAATAATAAACACATCCATTATGAAAACCTTTTAGCCAAGTATAGCATAATGGCAGCATCGATACAACTTCTACACCTTGAATCCTGTCTGTTACAGCCTTATGTTAGCTGAACTCAACTTCTACACCTTGAATCCTGTCTGTTACAGTCTTACGTTGGCTGAACAGATCAATATGCAATGTGTACCGTATCTGACATACATTAAAGATTTTATTTAACCTGAAAAGGCTTTTTA
>CAEGAF010083234.1:0-22671 GCA_903067075.1 Micropoecilia bifurca | reverse complement strand
CTAACTTGCAGTAACTAATAATTAGTAATTATCAGATTGGAAGCAGATTTTGGGTCAAGTGAACAGATTTGTTCAGCATGAGATCCTACTCCATCAACGCAACTTACTGACACGCTTCTGTTTTTGTGTGGCTTCCACTGACAGATCAACTAAAACATCTGGATTCAGAAGAGACTTAAAGACAGAAAGATCCAAATTCAGCAATGGAGGAAAACGTCGACAGTAATCCAGGATTTGCGCTGGCTGACTACGCCGTCTTTGCTGCTATGTTGTCAGTTTCCATGGCGATTGGGCTTTTTCAGGCTCTGAAAAAACAACGAAGGGACGTAACTGCAGAGGCCTTCTTCACCGGAGGTCGGAGCATGCCGGCTGTGCCTGTTGGTCTGTCGCTCTGTGCCAGCTTCATGTCAGCTGTCCAGGTCCTGGGTGTTCCCTCAGAGGGGTTTCGCTACGGCTTCAAATTCCTCTACATGTGCCTCGGACAAAGCATCAACTCCCTGCTGACAGCTTACCTGTTCCTGCCAGTTTTCTTTCGACTGGGCATCACCAGCACCAACCAGGTCACAATGAGCCTCCACTTTTTTTTGCACTAGTTATTTCATAATGTGAACAGGAATGTGATGTATGGTTGGCCAGAGTAACAAGAGCTGAATGTTAGACAAGAGGATAAATATTTTGTATGCTTTTTTTCTTGTGACTATCAACCAAATCATAGTTTATTTTGTGTTCTTATTTCAAACAGCTCTGATGCATATCCTGATTTTTCAATTATAAACAGTATTAAATTACAGTTAAGTAAAGGGCTACGATGTCTCTGATTAAAGTCCAGCTGATTAAATTCCCCTGTTGCTCATCAACACAGCTTAATATGTGAGGTGAGGAAAGATGAAGGATGTGTGTTACCCTGTGATGTTCTGACTCCAACCATCTGCCTGTCACAGTATCTAAAGATGAGGTTTGGCAGAGGGATGCAGCTGCTGGGAAGCGTCCAGTTTATTCTTGCAACGGTAGGGGCAGCACTCACATTTCAATGCTCCTGACCAGAATGTTACACATTATATCCGAGAATGCTCGGATTCACTTTCCTTCGAAGATTTGCTTGTAATGTGTTTCTCTTTTCTCAGCTGCTTTACACTGGGATTGTCATCTATGCACCAGCTTTGATCTTAAATCAAGGTACGGGAGTTAAATTTGCTTTGCGTGGAACAAAAGAGGGAATGTTCTCATCGATTCATGTAGAAATCTCATTATATTTTTTAGTGTTTTAAGATTTTTTCCCCATGGATCTTGATATTAGTATATACATATTTTTTAAACCACAAACTTGTTGCAGTGAAGTGTTAAGTTTTTAACCATTAATTTCACAATAAGAGAAATTCTTGTGAATATTTGCTTATAAATAAAACTTTTACTGAAGAGTAAAACACTACAATTTGTTTTTTGTCATAAAATGTGTTTTAAATATTAAATGTACTAAGACTGTTATTACAGCTATACATATCTCCATCTTTTATTTCATTTCAATACCAGTTGAATTTATTTTTGTTGCTGTTGTTTTTTACACTTTTGAAAAAGTAGCAAATATACGACAATAGTTAAATTTATAGAGTGATAAGTTGCTTAAATAAATACATCTTTTGATTTTGCAGCTACTGGACTGAGTATCTGGGTGTCTCTCTTTTCCACGGGGTTCATTTGCACCATGTACACTACACTGGTAAGAACAATAAGGTATTCTCAAAGGGCGTAAATACTTATGCAAACAGGGTTATTGCAATCTTTCTTATATTTAATGTTTTTCCACTGGGCAGTGCAGTGTAGCAGTGGTTAGCAATGCTGCCGTGTAACAACAAGGTCCTCAGTTTAAATCCTGGCCTGGGATTTTTCTGAGGGGAGCATGTTCTCCCCCTGCCTGCGCAGAACCGTGTCTGACATCAGTCCAGGTTTCTCACTCTGTCTTTCTCCTCTAATGTTTGTGCGCAGGGCGGCATGAGGGCTGTTATCTGGACCGACGTCTTCCAGATTGTTGTCATGTTATCAGGCTTCATGGCAATTTTCATCCAAGGGACAATTCTGGTTGGCGGTCCTGCACAAGTACTGGAGATTGCCAGCAATGGATCACGCCTTAATTTCAACGAGTAAAGGATTTTTTGTATTGATCTGTGTCCATTCCGAGGTCCAGCCTGCAATTTGATCATTTTAAAAATAACAGTGATTATCACAGACGACAAAGATTAAAGTCTCTGATTAGAAATAACATTGCATCTCTTATTAATACCTCAAGCTATATTCATCACAAAATTCATTTATTTTTAGGTTTCTGTTTGCGCTTTATTCTGTTCTTGATGTTGCTCCACAGTTTTGATGTCGATCCACGGAAACGTTACACCTTCTGGAGCCTTAGTGTTGGGGGCTCCATGGTTTGGTTGTCCATGTACGGGGTAAACCAAGCACAAGTTCAGCGCTACATTTCCTGTCGATCAGAGAAAGAAGCCCAGTGGTGAGTGTTTTTATAAATTACTCACATGTTCATCTATCCATTTTTGATTGCTTCCTCGTCCTGCCTGGATCATGAAAATGCTAGAGCCTGTAGCTAATGGCAAGAGGTGTAGAACTCCCTGGACAGGTTGCTAGTCCATCATAGTTGGACTAGTTAGTTTTAATTGATGTTGTTAACAGTACAAAAGCATGGAACATGGTTTGCAGATTCCAGAGATGAGTTGAAGTTACTCAAGTGTCTGAGGAAATCTCAGTTCCCCAAAAAATATGGTTTTATAGGTAAAACGTAGAAAAAATAAATAAATCTAATACACAGCACCACAAAATAACAACAACCATTATTGGACAATCTTATGTATTTGTCTTTGCGCTCTTTTGCCATATGGCTCTATGTTTTTGAACTTATGAATTTTCTAGATTTCCTGTCATGCCTTTGCTGTTTAACTTATCTTAGTTAATCTGCTTGCACCTTATCATTCAATAATAGATATGACACACATAACTGACATTTTTTTTCCCATATTTGCCTCACTTGACTGCTTAGAACAGGGGTGGGCAACTCCAGGCCTGGAGGGCAAGGTTCTCCAGAGTCTAGCTGAATCACTGCACTGAGGAGGTGATTCAGCTATTGGATCCAGGTGTGTTGGACCAGGGAGACATCTAAAAGTTGCAGGACACCGGCCCTAAAGGACCTGGATTGCCCACTCCTGGCTTAGAATCACACAAAATTAATTGTAATAAAGAACACTTTTTTATTTTCCAGGGCTCTGTTTGTAAATCAGATCGGTCTGTGCCTCATTGTGAGCAGCGCAGCTACCTGCGGTATCGTCATGTTTGCTTATTACAACCTCTGCGACCCGCTGAAATCTGGGAGGATTTCTGCACCTGATCTGGTAAGCTGATGACTCTGGGCGAAGGCAGATGAATTTGCCTTACGATAACTCAAAAGTAGTGAAGTGTTTCAGCCAAAGTTAATTCAATTTCTGGTATTATTGAAGTACGTCGCGGTTGTGCTCCAGTCAGTCTTATCCAACCATGTTTTCTAAAGCAAAGCAATAAGCTTGAAGTTAGTTCTGTTTTCTTGTACTCTCGGTTTCTAACTAATGGCTTGAAACATATAGAAACAGGTTTATTTCCCAGCTATATATATAATTTTAGGGGTGATCACGGTTTCCTCTACAACGTATGAAGTGCTTCTGTCAAAGGTTACACACTAACACTCTATTCTACTTTTCCTGTTCTGTTCTAATGCAGTACATGCCATTCTTCGTGTTGGACATATTCAGTAATCATCCAGGATTCCCAGGTCTTTTCCTTGCCTGTGCATACAGCGGGACTCTCAGGTATTCACAATCAGTTTTTCTCAGTTCTGCTGCCTGATGGTCTCTGAATACACTGAAGTTTTTTTAACTGGAGATTGTAGATTACAATTGCAACTTTTGGGTGGTTCTTTGCATGGTTTCTTTTAATGTATCAGATATTATGGTTTGACATGGGTGAATGTAACCTCTTCATGAAACATTGTGCATAATCCAACCATGTAAGAAAAGCTGAAGGCTTTTGTACTTTTACAGAAAAAATAAAATTGTCTCAGCTTAGTCTTATTCATTAAAATATAATTTTATTTAGGTCCTCATCCTATTGCTGCTGTGACACCCAAGGAGCATAAACATTATTTTTTAAACTCTTATGACATCAGGAGTGAAATAATTGGTCTTGTTTTTAACAGCACTGCCTCCACGAGTATCAACGCCATGGCTGCAGTGACGATGGAGGATATACTGAGGCCTCATCTGCTCCAGATGAAACAGAAGAAACTGGTCCTGGTTTCCAAAGGACTGTGTAGGTTTATTCTTACTAAGCAAATGAAAAGGATTTCAATTTTGGCACCACTTTTTAAAATTAGTGCAAAGACTGATTGAAAAGTCAAAGACAGGTCTAAAATCCCCTGAAAACTTTAATACTGGCATCAAGCTGCTGGAAGTCTAATGCTAACTTAATTTAGTTTATTGGTCCCAAATTGAAACAAATGTAATCATGAGGTTTTTCACAAAGCAATATCTACCAGTTTATGTGCAAGTGCATAAAAACAAATGTATGTAAACAAATCAATCCCATTCAGAAAAGATTCAAAGTAATCATTCATATCATTCATATGACAATCAACCAGGAAAAAAAACATCTTTTCCAGGAAAGTACAGCCTTCTACTGATATCAACTCTGTAATAAACAAAGAAAGTATTTTAAAAAAACAAATATTTTATTTCAAACATCTTGATGAGTTCAAGTTGACCTTTCAGGTTGAACTTGATCAGACATATCTAAGCTGTAAACCACTTCCTCCATTACACCGACAAAGTAAGTCTAATAGAGCAAACATTTCTCCTTCTCTTTCTTAAAGCATTCCTGTATGGAGCTGGATGTATCACTGTAGCAGCTCTCTCCTCCTTCCTGGACTGGGGGGTTCTTCAGGTATGTTATACAGAAATATTTGCCTCACAACAGGAATCTCCTGGGTTCAATCCCTGACTTCCTGTGCATAGTTTATATCTTCCCTCTGTGTATTTGTACTCCAGTTTGCACCCAAAAAAAGGTCATCCTAGGGTAAGATCTGACCTGATAAGCCCATTGCCTCTTGTGAAAAAATGCTTCCACAGAATGGATGAATTAAGTAAATAAATAAAACTGTTGTGAGTGTGATGTTTGCATCCAACCAATCGGTTGTATTATTGTCTGATTTGAAATAAGTTTCAATCAGTTACTTTCATCTTCACTCCTGGATTTGAATTGGTTTTGTTTTGAACCCAGAATGTTTTCTCGTCTTCTTTCCTCAGGGTTCGTTCACTGTCATGGGTGTGGTCAGTGGTCCAGTTCTGGGCGTATTCATTTTGGGAATGTTTGTCCCAGGAACAAACAGGCTGGTGAGTGTTTGCCAACCCCCTTAAAAACTTATGATTTACAAAATGCAAACACTGACCTTGGTGGTAGTAAAAATACAATTGCTACCACTAGTCAAGTCAAGCAGCAGAAGGGCAAAAGCAAATAGATGGTGCATTTAATCCCTCTGGTTTTCCCCCAGAAAAACTCAAACTCGAGTTCAAATTAGTTCCTGCAAGAAAATTTGCTTTAAAAATAATAAAAAAACACATTTAAAGTCATTATTATTATTATTATTATTATTATTATTATTATTATTATTAGTTTAAATTAGCTACTGTACTACTTCTGCTACCACTTGAACATTAACTCTGCTGCCAACTAGTGGGTAAATATAAAATTCCATGAATTTTTTTATTTTTTTGAAGGCAGAGGCTTAGATTAAATAGGTATCAATATATGTACAGGGAAAAAATAAAATATATCATTTAATTGGTACTGATTGAAGACCTATTGGGTCCTATTACTGCAGGGTAGCTGGAAATGTAAACTGTGAAGGTGTGACGTGAAGTGAGGTGATGCTTTTTAACTCTAACCTTTCAAAAAAACAAAAAAAAAACTAATGCAATTAGCAAACTACTGACTTAAAATGTCAAACATGGTTTGAAGGCTCAACTGGACCCCAGAATCCCTGAAGGGTCATGTGTACAACAAACTGTTTTAGTAGAACGATTTTCAATTGCATTTGTATGTGTTTTAAAGTAAACACTAAAGTGTTGTAAATGCCACAATTTGTCTTTGCCACTATCTATCTATCCCACAAAGAAGGTTTTCTTGTTCATTAACCCAACTGTTTCATGGGAATTTCCTTTTTTATGATGTACAATCAGAGTAAAGGTAATAATTTTCAGATATGACCTTGTGCACATTGATCTCAGAAGCTGTACATAGTCATATTAACAGGAAGATGGACTGACTTCCTCTTTCCTTTGTTTTATTTTTTATCTGTTGAAAGAAGCATTATCTTTTATGATAGCTGCATTGTAGAGTACTTGTTCTTCTTCTGTTTGCTGATGAAGGACAGTCCAACGCTTTTTTGAAATCAGGCCTTCAGGGTTTATTGGAGTTTTTTTTATGCACAGAAAAAAACAGAGCATACTGATGGGCTGAAAGGAACAAATTCATTTTTAGACACAGTTGGCATTCAATAATACTGCAGCCAATTATTAGGGTATTTTATTCTTTATTGCAGGGAGCGTACTCTGGGATATTAGCAGGATTCTGTGTCTCTCTGTGGCTGGCTGTGGGTTCAACTCTTCACCCACCCAGTGAGGAAACCATGGGTGTCCTGCCCAGCTTCACAGATGGCTGCAGCTTTGCTAATGGCACAAGAAACAGCTCTAACCTGGATGGGGTTTCCATCTTGACCCCCCTTCATCCTAAACACCAAGGGTTAGCGGACGCAGTTTTTCAGATGTTGATCTATTTTTAATCATTAAACATAAATCTTTTCTTTCAATCTTAGCTTAACTACTCACATGAAAGGTTTATGACTGCTATACACCGACTGTGTATAGAGATTATGATGAAAAAATATAAAATGTCTTAACTCTTTTGTTGTTGCTTTTGTTTTTTTCCAAAACCAGTGGCCTCCTCAACTTCTACTCCATGTCTTACCTCTATTTTGGAGCCATGGCCACCAGTTCAGTCATACTGGTGGGATTGATAGTGAGCTATGCAACAGGTATAAAGATAATGAGTGTTAATTAAGTCAATGTTGTGAAAACTACAGGGTCACTGACACATTGAACCAAATCTTTCCAATTTGCATTTTATTGTAAATCCCTTGAAAATATCTGGGTAATGTTACAACCAGACAACATCTGTGTATTTTGAAAGAGTTTTATATGTTGTAGATGTTGTCACAGCTACATTATAGTTATAGTTGTGAGGTGACAAAATATGAAACATAATGGGTGTGAATATTTACAAGAAGATGTAGCTCATATCAGTCCAAAATGCTAAGTTACGGGGTTTTACACAGAGCTACTAGAAAAGGATGAAATGTTTTTTCCTTTACGTTATATGCATGTATGAACAAACTCTCATGTTTCTATCGCACACAGGGCCAACAAAGAGGAGTCAAATAAAAGAGGGGTTGCTATGGTGGGACCTGAATAAAAAGGAGATGGAGATCTCGCCAAGAAGCAGAGTAATCATTTTTTTTAAACAGAAATAATTGTTTAATGAGTGGAAGTGCCATAAATTATTCTGATAATTTATGTAACCATTTATATCTATCTTTGTCCGTTTCTATGCTGAAAAAGTCTAGGGTGAAATTTTTTTACTGCTAGACATATATGTATGTGAATTTAAACTTGACTTAATTTAGACGTTTCAGCAGCTTTTATAGATCTCAGACATGCTTTACATTTATGACAACTGTCTTTTAAGAGCAGTCATTGACAGTATCTCTGTTGTTATTTTTTTGTCTTAAGACCGATGGGATATCCAGGTTGTTCCCCTGCTACATTCAGAATGCCTGCAGGAATACACAACAGATATCTGCGGTTCACATAGGAAATAAGCAGGTAAAGAAACCAAATGTATGGCAAAACTGGTGTAGAGTTGTTAGAACTGTTTGTCAAGTTTTTTTTTTTTTTAAATTGAATATTATAATCAGTCAAGTATTTGACAGTTTTTTTTTTATTGTTCCAATCTGTTTTTCAGGGGGACAAATTAATAGACAACCGACTGGTGGTTCCTTTGAAGAGCCTACCCAGAGACGATGTGTTGTAAATGGAAAAAAAAAAAAGGATGTAGTTTTTAAATGGTATTAACCTCCAAATTATTCATAGCAAATATTGCAATTTTCTCTGTAGTTGCAGTAAAGTTTTTTTTACCTTATCATTTGGAGTTTCAAAATCCTGACACACATTCAGAGTCATTGATCTTTCAAAGAGCCATAAATATATATAGTATCCAGTACAGTAAAATGTGACTTTCATTTCCTTCTGGTATGTACCGTTTCGGGAAAGATGTGCATCTGCAATGTGTCAACACAAGAATGATGGGAAGCAGAGATAACGGTTTAAATCTGTGTGTACATTTGCCGTAATTTAGTGATGGTTTCCTTATTTCATGCTCTGTTATCTGGCCTTTGTTTTTTTCTGTTTTTTTATTATTGGAAGCAAAGTGGGCCACAACTTCAAATGTAAATGATGAGTCGATGTGGTCATATACAAAAGATCAGTTGACACATCTTTATTGAAAACAGTTTGAGTTATATTTTGGGTTACTTTTCAAAAAATACGATAAGTGAACAGTAAAATTAATATTAAAAACACAAAGAGCACAGACTTGAATAACTACTACATGTTTATTTTGTATGAAGTTACCATTTTTAAAAACTTTTATTTTCTGAAAATAGTGTTATGTTTTCTTCCTCTTATTTTTAAATTATATTACAGCTTCCAGTAGAGTTGTCAGCCTAAACAATTTTCTATTTTGTTAAGTTTATGCTACTTGGAAAAGTGCTTCATTGTACTTCATTGTGCTTCATTCTCAAAATCTGTTCATAGGTTTCTTACATTTAATCAAAGCAGGATTCTCTTGTGTTAATTGTTGTCAGCACACTGGAAATTGTTTGTGATGGTTTTTGTGTTACTTTTAAAATGATGGGGTTAATAAAAGTAACAAAATAAGGAATGTGTTGGCACTTGAATTTACAGTTCGTTCTTTAGTTTAACTCATCCTAAAAAGTTAGAACATTGTATTTAATCGTGTCCACATAGGTAGTAATGTAAAAGTTTCAAGGACTTAAAATGTATACCACTTTGTAACTATTTAATAAATTTAGTTCAATTTCTCAGGTTCCTTGGGAATATAAAATGTGGTTAAATGTAAAACCTAGTTTTAAACTTATTTTTCTAAAACAATCCATACCTTGAAACCACTTTTCCACTTCTGCTTTGTGACATCTTAAATAAAAATACAATTTACAACTACTTATGTCATTTTATCCATATGCTAGAAAAAACATTAGTGATTTGAGGTTTCTCCTCTTGCATAGAGCAATGCAGAGCTTTATAATTAAATTTATTCAACTTTTTTTCTGCATTTTACATCCATTTTAGTAAACCTGAATATACTTCAAAATAAGTTTCACGTTTCTACAGTATTTTTAAAAGTAACATTTGGTGTATTTGAAGGAAATATAAACAATTTATGAAAAAGCTGACATGTTAGTTTTCTTCATAGTACACGTGATGTTGAAACCATCATGGCTGCCAGACACACAATGAGAACACAAAGTACAAAGGCGCTTCATTTCACATGGTGTTTTTATTGCATTTTTTAACAATTCAAGCATTCAGGCAAAACATAATATCCCCAAACACTCTTGCTTTAAGCTTTCATAAATCAAAACCAGTATATCAGTCTTTAACGTTGTGAACATTGTGCTTCCCTCCACGTTGGTCCAGGATCCTCCAACCATCTCCGTGCTGCCGCGGACCGTCAGGCCGAGGCGCCTCACCAATCATCCGCGGCCCTGTTCGAATCCTCCTCGGCTACAGCACAGTCCAGGCGCTGCACGCCAGGCAGCGCCAGGTCCCTTTCGTTAAGTTTTTCCAGAAACGACGACAGAAGCCGTTTGTTTAAATGGTCCGTCAGCGTCCTTTCTTCTTCCACCCGCTGCTTGGCCACGTTTGTCCCGGGCTCCACTGCTTCCGCCTCCGTGTCCGCGCCGAGCTCCATAGGCGCCGAGCGCTGCTGGCTCAAGGGCAACCCGTTCGGCTGCTCACCTTGTCCGGACTCCTGCTCCGTCCAGCTCCCGGCGTCCGCCCCAGATTCGGTCTCCATTTGTGATATCAAGCTGGTCTGCAGGGCGGCATTTTCCAGTTCTTTGAGTCGTTTGCTGTGAAGGCCGCAGGCGGGCGGTTCGTTACCTGCCGGGGTGTTATTGTTGTGAGGGGGTTCGCCAGTTTGCTCCATCATACTCTGCGTCAGTTGAACAGCCCATAGTTCCAATGGACTGGTCGGAAGGAGGACTGACAGGTATCGCCGTCTAGTGGATTGCAGCAGTACTGCAACTTTACAAAATTAGAAATTAACATAAACCTTTGTATAAATAAACTAAACAAATGCCGGTTTTTTGTTGCATTTTTTTTATATTTGGAAGTATTTTTTAATAGAAGCATCCTGTTTCCGCCAACATTTGAAAACAAAAGGGCTTGGATCTCATAATGGCTATCTCATACTTTTGACGTGGCTCTCAAAACAATATTATATATCTTAGTCAAAATAATATGTTTCTCCATCACAGGGGCAGAAACAGGTTCCTACAGCCATGGGATTTAACGAAAAATATTTGCCCCTTAAAATGATCTTTTGTTGTTTTTTGGTCATAGTAAATGTTTTAGATTATCAAGCATATTTGCACTGTACAAATATAGTCAGAGTTAGTTTAAAAATATGTTTTAAAATTATCATTACCTAATCTAGCCTTATAGAAAAATAAAATTGGCCTTCATGATTTAATTTTATAAAAATTAACATAACTGCATTTTTGGTTCAGTGTCACTGTCTGATTTTAAGACTTAAAAAATCACTAAAATGGAGCCAGTCTGAAAAGGAAGCAGGCAAAAATATTCAGTTTTTGTTTTATTTATGAGTTTACTGGAGACCATAACACCATATCTCTCTTAAACTGTTAATGGTTGAATGGATACATCTGTATATTTGGTAACAAGTTAAAACAAAGTTTATTAGCAGGAATTAAGATATTCTGTATAAGACAATCTAATTAGCATCTTTACGTTGTTTTATAAATAAAAACAAGGAGCCACAGCTGCCATGGGAATAAAACGGTGTTGAAAGATGTTACTTGTAAGTAAAATGGCGATATAAGGAGATTGCATCATTTGGTCTGATAATATCTGATGAACACCAATCAATATTGCTGTTTACACATTAGAAAATACACATTTCACATGTTTTATAACATTTTGAGGTATATCTGTGTTACCTCAAAATGTAGCACATTTTTAAAAGGAACCTTTGCTTCCACAGGGGCAAATATTTGTCGAACAACAGCTTTTTGTTGTTCGACAAACAACAAAAAACAAACAACAAACATTACTGGTTAATATAAACTATTTTTAAACCTCCATTTCTCAGCGGTGTGAACTATTCTCAATTTTCGCTTCGAAAATTTGACTGCTTTGACTTTCCGTAGAACAGAATGTGTTTCCATAGCGACCATTTATAGCATAGACCACGGAAGCGTCTTTGTAACGGTACCAGGTAACAAAATGATGTCCGTAAACGCCCTAGGATATATGTAATATATGCGAAGTGAGTTGTAAAAGATGCAATATTATAGATTAGCATCTCTTTAGCCACTCAGAGCGACCCAGATTGTTAGCTTTCAGCTAACATCGAGCTAATGAGTAGCTATACAGGCTTAGCTAACACAGCTGGGAAATTAAATCTACAAACTAGATATTTATGCTTTCGTTTCTTCTACCACTTAGAACAAGTGTGAAACGTTGCTTGTTAAGAATAACATTTACTGGATTATAAATAAGGATACAATAATTCTGATAAATTACTATGAAAACAAGTCTTTTTTTCTTCCTTTCGTTTTTCCTTTCTTTCAGGTCAACATGTCCTTCAGAGATTTAAAAAGTAAGTGAAACCTTGTATTTCTCCACTTTTTTTATCTCACAAACATGATTTTGCTGCAGATGTTTGAATAGAACTGAATTTGTGTGTGATTTGGCAGACTTCACAGAAATGATGAGGGCCTTGGGCTACCCTCGCCTCATATCTATGGAAAACTTCGTAACACCAAACTTCACCCTAGTGGCAGAAATCCTAATATGGCTTGCAAGAAGGTAAGTTTCAGCTTTTAAAATCGAAATGGTTCATGTAATAACAACACTTCTGCTCAAATAGTTCTTCGCCTTCATGTGGTATTTTCACATCCGTCATTGTACCTTCTAGTCAAAGTATTTCTTCTAATCCTCATTTACAAATAAAGAGCTGTTTTAAAATAGTAACTGGTTCTCATGTTCTTTTCTCTTTAATTGTAGATACGAGCCTCACGTTGATATTCCCACTGATGTGGACACAGAGTTAGACAGAATATTCTTCATTAAGGCTCTGGTTCAATTCATGGTGAGATACTATTTAGACCGATAATATGTCCTTAACTGTAGTTAACTCAAATCCACTCTGTTTTAATCATTGTCTGACCCTCTTGCAGGCAACCAAGGCTCACATCAAGCTAAACACCAAGCATCTCTACCAGGCTGACGGCTATGCAGTGAAAGAGATGCTGAAGATTACGTCGGTGCTGTACAATGCCATGAAAACCAAGCAGATGGCTCTGGAGGATGCAGTGGAGGAGGACAGCAACAAGTTCAAGTTTGATCTTAGCTCTAGGGTGAGGCGCAATTATCATTCAAATTTGATGCGTTGCTAACTTAATTAATTAAATGTCAGTTTTAAGAAGAGTAAAGAAAAGAAAAAAATATAAAGGAGTTTGTCTATCTAATTGGTTGGTCTATCTAATTGGTGAACAGCGTTCTGTCTATGTAAACCCATCCAAATGCAACGAGTCTTTGAAAAGGGTTGAAAATGTAGTTTATTAACATTTATTGTAAGAACTCACAAGAACTTCACCCAACATTCTCATGGATTTTACAATACTTTTAATGACTCATGGAGTTGATTTCTTGTCGTACTGGTTGTGTTTCAGTGTCAGAGATTTTAAACTATTTAAACAGTAGGAAATGCTGTATCTGATATTAGTGTAAATGTAACTTTTCTTTAAATTGACAGTATAATTTGGACAGTATTCTCCTGAACATCAATTTGACACATATCGATTTGCCAAGGCTGCACACTTTTGTTTTGTTATTTTTTTGCACATTGTCTACAGTGTCTCTACTTTTCTCATGTTTTCTTTTCCCTGAAATAATTTAGGTCTTTAACTTCTTTGTTAAAGAAGAAAGAGTCAAATGTGAATCAGCTGATCTCTCCATGTCTTTTCTGCAGATCTCTGAGCTCAAAGCAGCTCGTCAGCTGGCATCTGAAATCACATCCAGAGGAGCATCGCTGTATGATTTACTGGGGAAAGAGGCAGAGCTCAGGGTGAGGCAAAGTTGGTTATTGTTTCATAATAGCATATTGGTAAAAAAAAAATAAACAAAGCTTGACTATTTCGAGTTTAGTAACAGGGAAGAGATTTTACCTGCATGATTTATATGTTATTCTCAAGCTTCTGTAAACACAAATATGACTGAAATGTTGCAGGTAGCTTTGTTGCTCTGAAGTTGACATAACGTTAGATCTCTTTCTGCAGTCATGTTTGATACATGAGTGACCATCATTAATGCTTTTATTTCGTCTTCACTTTTTTTTGGTATTCGCAGGAAATGAGAACTGCTGCCATTGCTCGACCTCTTGAGATCAATGAGACAGAAAAGGCCCTGAGAGCTGCTATTAAAGAAACTCTGGTGAATATTCTGAGTGTTTATCTTTTTAATTCCATTGGTTTTCATCTTCATTCGCTTAAATACTTTAAACTGTGATTATGCCACATTGCCTTTGTTACCAGCAAGTTGTCGAAAAGATCAAAGAGATGCTGAGTAATGTCGTCTCAGACGAGACCAGTCTGGACGCCAAGATAGAGAAGAAGAAGCAGGATCTGGAGAGGCATCAGAAGAGGCTGCAGACTTTACAGAGTGTCAGGTACATTCTATTTATTTATTTATTTTTTTACATTTAACCATCTTAAGATCTACAATTTCCATTTGAAATAAGTCTTGGAACAAAATCCTATGAAAAATTTCTCAAATTGTGTTTGGATTTTTCAGGCCAGCATTCATGGATGAATATGAAAAGATAGAAGAAGAGCTGCAGAAGCAATATGAAGTCTTTGTGGAGAAATTCAGAAACCTCACCTACCTGGAGTCACAACTGGAGGAGTACCACAGGCTGCAGCAGGACAGGTTTGAGGTGTGTGGATGGAATAGATATGCTATGTAAATGCTTAATCCTATTGATAATCCCCCCATTTAAAGATATATTATATGTGATACAGCATTTGCATCTTTCTGCCTGCCTGTGTTTCTGTTTTTCTCATTAATTCCTTGGACATTTTTGCTGCAACATTGTCTGGAACCTGTAGATTAACTATAAAGGTTTTACGTTAAATAGTTGAGTCTTGTTTCCAAGTTTAAAAATGTTCAACTGGCTCTTCATCTAAAACGGGGTTTCTTGCGTACGCATTAGGAAACTGAAAATTGCCTGAGGATAATGCAACACAAACTGAGGGAGGAGGAGAGAGATCTGATGAAGGGCTCATGTGAGTTAAACAAGAACCAAACCAAGCAGAATTAAAACACAACCTTTTTTTTTCTCCGTCTAAACCTTTTTGTCTTTGCTCTCGACAGTGAAAGACTCTGATTCTGATTTGGACGTTCCAGAGGACGAAGGGTCAGATAGCGACCTTGAAGAATCTCGTCCATCTAAGCCACAGCCCTCAAGAAATGCCCCCATGGCAGGTATGCAGATGGACGGCAGCCAAGATAGTGATAAAAAAAAACTACTACGAATTAGACAAAATTTATATTTTTAATTCTCATTCATCATATCCCATGATAACCAGTTTATTTAAAAATACTTTGTGAGTTTTTCATTTTAATTTTTTGATACCGTTATGCACAGCATTCCTATATTTATTTTAGTCTCCATCATCAAGAAGAATAGAGGAACTTCCAGTTGTTCCCTCTAGACTCTTACATATTTCAATTATGTTTATTTAGTTATTTTGATTTAACAGGTCCACCTAAAATTCGACTTTTTATTAAACATGGTTTTCAGAAAACTCTTTCTGTCCTAAAAATTCATAATTGTTTGTGCTTTTTCCTTTCTGCGAAGGAAGAGGAGCACAATTCATTGGCAACATGCAGGGTGATGACAGTGATGAGGTAAATGATGTTCTTATCTTCACACTGATCCTCTTTATACATAATGTTTCTGAAATCAGGCTACATTACTTTCTGTTTGCCACCAAATTCTGTCAGCAGGGCTCAGTGTGAATGATTTTCCTGTTGACCTTCATTTAAAGATTCTGTTATAAACTCTGACCAGATTTACTTTACTTCTTTGGTTTCCGGCGTATCTCTTCATTTGCTGTTTCATCAGTCTTTGTTTCCTTTTGCTATTTTCTTGTCATTGTCGCTTGGATTTTAAAGGGGCTTTTAGCAGTCTCCAGAAGGTCAGTCCCTGAATCCAAAAAACAGCGGAAAGGAAAGGTTTGTTCAGGAAAAGGATTCGGTTAACCCTCATGTCCCCCGTATGT
This sequence comes from Micropoecilia bifurca, assembly GCA_903067075.1. Classification (NCBI taxonomy): domain Eukaryota; kingdom Metazoa; phylum Chordata; class Actinopteri; order Cyprinodontiformes; family Poeciliidae; genus Micropoecilia; species Micropoecilia bifurca. The sequence goes on along the minus strand of CAEGAF010083234.1, from coordinate 6,920 downwards.
ATTAGAAGGAAACATCCATTCGCAAATTTCCTATTTGACCCTAAATGTTGAAAAAAGTGTTGTCAAAAATGGTTTATATTATTTTTTAAGGAATTGTGCTAATATTTGTAATAGTTCTAATGTCTGGGGTAAGAATGCATTTTTCCTTCAAATGCAACAGATGCTATTTTTTTTTCTTTTCAAAGTTTTTTGTGATATAGGAGTAAAACCTTGCCAAGGTTCTGTGTTTAGTTAGAATAAAAACATGTTTGTTTGTTTTTTATTTTAGTGTTCAAAGTGTGTTTGTGTGTGTCTAGTAATCTAATTTTCCTGGAAAAATATAGTTTGACATGTTATATCATCCAATAGTCCTATCATAGGTAGACTTCAACCTTTTACTTATTGATGTTGTTATTGCTGCTTGCTTCCTGTTCCAGAGTGATGACAGTGAGATTGATGCAGATGAGGATGATGAGGAGGATGAGGATGAAGACGAAGAAGGTGAAAAAGAAGAGAGGAGGCAGGAGAATGAGGAGGACAACAGGACCTTACAAGTCCTGTTGTCGAGGAGTAATCGACCTCCTAGGGGAGGAGTGAGACCGGCCCTGTCGGAAGAAAGTGATGATGACTTTTGAGTTGGGGACACAATCATGAGCTGTGCACTTTTTTTTATGTCCGAGCTGAACTCACTTCTTGGAAAGCTCCACTATCATTTTTATTTTTATTTGCAGATATATCCTCTGTTCTCTGCTGACAAAAATAAAAGTAAAACTTCTGTTTTAATTTTTGTTCTTTTCCAAATATGACAGTTTTATAAATAGGTTATCTATGTGGCAGTTTGGACATATTTTGTCAGTTTTTTATTGTATGCTGTACTTTCTAAGGGAAAATATTTGTGACTATTAAATTCTAATTTGAGCTCTCAGTAAATCATTTCAACGTAATGTGTAATAATAGGATACACTCAGCAGTACTTAGGAAGAAAAAAAAGAAAGTTTGAATAATTTATCAGAAAAATGTTTTCTAGGTTTTTAAATTGGTGAATTCAAACAAATGTAACTTAAGAACATTTTCCCCAAAAAAATTTAACAGTCTAGCTTTTGTTGTGGCTTTTTTGTAGTTGTTATATAGTGGGTAAAAATGATAAAAATAAATAAATATGGAGGTTTTATAGAATTGAAACAACATATTTAGTTATACGATTGGTAGTAGGAGTGCCTTTCAACTTTTTGTGATGGCTTCTTTGGAGGAAATTACTAAGTGACCGCTTTTAATAATAGTACTCAAGTAAAGGCAAAAAATATATAGTGCTTTTAAAAGTAATTTTCAAAAAGTTACTTAAGGAAAATTAGCTTTTACTATTCACCTGTGTGAGAATCAGCCAGTAACAAAATGCGTGTAAGGTTTAATGTTTTACATTTTTTTATTATTGTTATTGATGAAATGTTCAATAATTTTAGTCTGATTCCTTGCATCGAAAGAAAACCTAAGTCTATTATCTTACGTATTTTAAAAGAAATATGAAAAGCTAAACGGATTGTAGTATCTTCGTTTGTTTGGCTCATTAGAGTCGACGTTTATCAAAAATAACCATAACGACCAAGTTATCTTGCGGCAAGAACTAAAAAACGTATGAAGTTAATAAAAACATAAAACATATAAGTAAACATAGAAGATATATAATAAGTCAATAAGTAAAATAAAATCGACATAAATGTTGTGTTTTGTGACATTAAGGCATCAATGACGCAATCATTGTGCGTCCTGCGCTAGGAGGCGGCGGCGGATGCCTCTTCGAAACAAAACTGTCTTTTACCCTGGACTTGGTTTTCCTCTCATCCTGGTATGAAAGCGACTTGTAATTGAACAACTAAGAGATGTGACGACTGTTGGTTTAGTTCCAACACAGGGGAGAAGATGTGAGCGCTGTGAGCTCCTTGATAAGTAAACCAGCCCGTTTTATCAGAGTAACAGCGGCTAACTGATGCTAGGTCGCTCCTGCTGACAGACACAATGCTGACAATTTTTTAAAGAATATTTGAGCTTTAATTTATGAGTTTGTAACCCATCGGCTTGTCTGTTTGTTAACCAGTCTATTTGTTAAGTGAGCTTTACAAACTACTCATGCTTGAGATATAAAAAAATAATTTGTATCAGATTAATTAGACGTTATTTTTGGTCTTAAGTTTGTGAGCAGGGTCGTAAACTACCGTAGATGTCGTTTAATAGAAGCTGTGGCGCATACATTAAAATGGAGATTGTTTACAGTTATCCTCCTTTACATAAGGCTGACAGCCATTCTTTGTTGATGCTGGAATGTGCCATCATTGTTCAGCCAGGCGTTGCATCATCCACAAATGGATTTTTGTACAGTTATCTAAACCAGTGTTTCCCAACCCTGGTCCTCAAAACACACTGACCTGCATATTTTAGATGTTCCCCTGCTTCAACACACCCCATTCAGATGACTGCAATTCAGCAAAACCCTTTGAATCAGCCATCAATTGAAATCTATGTGTGCTGAAGCAAGGGGAACATCTAAAACATGCAGGTCAGTGAGTCTTGAGGACCAGGATTGGGAAACGCTGATGTAAACCACATTTATGTTATGTAGTTTTTAAAATTTATACAGCAATGCCACAAACCGAGACGTAATTGGTTTGAGTGTCGTTTTTAAATTGTGATTAGAGCAGTTTCATTAGCTATATATATTGACTCCCTCATTTAAATGATTGAATTAAGGTATTCCGATAATTTCAGGGGCCACAGAGCTTTTATAAACATTTCTCAAACAATGGCTCTCACTGTTACAAGATGCACCTGTGCAAGAGGTTGTATCAAGAAATCTACTCACCTTAATATTCCAGTCAGTTATTAGCAGTATTCTAATCAGAGAAGTCAAGCGCCCCAAAATTATACTCAAGAGTAAAACTACGTCAACATATTTTTACTCTAGTAAAAGCAAGAAGTAGCCATCCAAGAAATGATTCAAGTAAGGGTTAAAAAGTATTTGCTAAAATGTTCTGAGTAACTAATAGCGTTTGATGAAATGTTTATAAATGAAATTACCAGACAATTAAAAAATGTAAGACTCAGTGGAAGTTCTGGTATTTTAAGAAGTAAAATGAAAAACTAAAGACATTACAAAATAACACATTCAGCCAAATGTTCTATTTTTTTCTGTTTAAAATGTATTAAACTAATTTGTACAGGAGGTTGTATGAATGTTAGAGGGTTAAGGTACTTCCAGTGTTCACTTTATCTTCTAAATTTACAAATGATACAACAGGCTCAGCAGAAAGAAAATAACAAATGAAGCTTGTGTACAAACATGAGGATTCACACTAATGCAAACTCTATGACTGCATCTCATGCATGCTGGCTAAAATATTTCTGTTTGCCATTCAGCGAAGTTCCTCCCAGTGCCTAGAGTATCCATAATGTTTTACTCAAATAAGAGTAATGACATTTCATAATATTGCTCAAGTAAAAGTAGCGTGGTTTAGTTAAACTACTCCTAAAAGCACATTTTAAATATACAGGGCTGGAAACATTTGCAGCGACGGCCATTATCAAGTTCAAGTGGCGTCTTGATCAGTTGAGACGTGTTTTCTGAAGTTCCAATTCAATTCAGTGGAAACGTTGTCTAGGTTTGGCTGTCGCTAGTACAACAGATCTTCCCGGACTGAACCTTGTCAAGTGGAAAGTTGCTTTCCGGTTGTGTTGGAACAGTTTGGAAAACATTATTGCACACTAGGGCACAAGCTGATACCTGACAAAACACCTTTCGGATGAATTGGGATAAAGACTGCAAGCTAGACCTTCTAACCAGTGTCTGACCTCACAAATGCTCTTTTGAAAGAACCGTTAAAACATCCTCATGAATATCCTCATAAACCTTGGGGGAAGCCCTACCAGAGGAGCTGCGGAGGGTGGGCTCACATTATGTTAAACTCTATCTGAATCCTTGTAAAATTTAAATTTGCAGTCGAATTTCACCTACATCTCTTCAGTTGTTGACATAATTGCTCTTTGTCTGCCTAGTTTGATGATGTGATACCATTTAACCCATGTTTATGTACTGAAGCTTTGTAAAACTCAGGTTCAACTTCATATTCCAGTATCGCTAATTGCACAAGTAATTGGCGATTCTTGTGCACATAAACATAAATATTCCATTTACATCTTCCATTTTATAATCTAAATAACTTAGAAAAAGGAAGTTCACTACATGTAGAGTGTTTTAATGTTTTAATGAAAGCTTCCCCTATCTCTTCTTATTTCACGTTATCTCACCTCTCCCTGTCTTTCAGCTAAAGAGCAGCTGTCAGGATGCCAAAGAAGTTCCAGGGTGAGAACTCCAAGGCGGCCACTGCCAAAGCCCGCAAGGCCGAGGCCAAGGCAGTGGCAGACGCCCGTAAGAAGAAGGAAGAAGAAGACGCCCTCTGGCAAGAAACAGACAAACACGTACTTAAAAAAGGGCAGAGGAAGGTGAGCAGAGATGTCAAATCATAGTTTACACCCAAATTCATCACGGGACGCATCTATCGTCTTTTATTATTCACATCAGCTCTTTGACTATTGTGTTTTCTCTTGTCTGCTTTTGGTTCCCCTTTTTATTTGTTTATATACAGTGTAAAATGACGGTTGCAGAAAATGTTAACTTGCCAAATCTAAAGTGTTAAGTTAATAACCTGAAGACACAACCTCCATTATAAAACACGGTAGAGGCAGGAAGAGGGAAGCCACCAGGAGATGATGGGTATATAGACACCAGACTTAAATTACTGGGGGATTCCTAGAGTTCAAAAGTACAAAATCAAAGCTGAGAGAGATTTGGAGCTGTGTTTGCTGGCGACGATGGCTCCTCACGGTTTTGGCTCAGGAACATTTAATTCCAATGCAGACCACACTTATCATATCTTAGTTTGTTAAAAATGTTGAAAACCATCTGTCTACTTCACCGTTATGTATTTCACTGTGTTGGTCTACCCAGTCAAATTCTAACAAAATGACCTGGGATTTGTGGTAAATATTATGACAAAATGTGAGAAGGTGCATCATGTATGAATACTTTCACAACAAACCATATAAAAGCAAATGACCCTCAATAGTATTGTTTCATAGGAAATATTTTAAGGATATCCATTTCACTTTTGCAAGGATTTAATAAGGAAGCTCTGGTTTGTTGCGTTGATAAAATAAGTGGAAACACTTTCTCTCTTCCTCCAGGACGACAAGGAGAAGAAGCGGTTGGAGCTTCTTGAGAGGAAAAAGGAAAACCAGCGGCTCCTGGACGAGGAGAACGCCACGATAAAAGGAAAAGCACAGAGGGAGGCAGCAGCTGCTGGAAAAGTGACTCGGGCTCAAATTCAGGACATACTTCAAAATGAGCAGCAGCAAGAGCTGGAGATGAAGCCGAAAGGTAGCATTTGGTTTAGAGATCCTGGACCACACTTGTTTGTGTCAAATAAAATGAAACCCCTTCCATCCACACAGAGAAAAGCCACCTGGAGACTCCTCTGGAGGAGAATATTAACAGAGTCATAGCTGAAGAAGGAAGTGTGGAAGCCCGAACAATCGAGGAGGCCATCTCTGTGCTCAGGTAGGAGACCTGTGGGATTGTGACATTGCTGTCATTGCAGAGCTTGTTGGCCGTTTGTCATCATTGACCCGTGTTGTTTTGCTGTCTCCCAGCACGGGGCCGGAAGACCTGGACCGCCATCCGGAGCGGCGGATGAAAGCTGCTTTTACCGCCTATGAGGAAGCAAACATGGCCCGACTAAAAATGGAGAACCCCAACATGAGGCTGTCGCAGCTGAAGCAACAGCTGAAGAAAGAGTGGGCCAAATCTCCCGAGAATCCTCTGAACCAGCGTTTTGCATCCTACAACTCGAAGTGAATTCATCTTTTTCACAGTGTCGTTTGGAAACTCTGCTTGCTTAGGCAAATTAGAGACTTTGATTTGAAAAACTAATAATTTCACTGAAAATAAAAAAAGTGTCAGTGATGATGCTTCATCAGCAATCACCCGGTTACACCTTATCCTGTGCCAGAGGACTTGATTCTTTTGTTTAATTTAGTAGTAAGAGGAACTGCTTTTCATCTCCCAAAATAACAACTGTTTATCATGTTTCTGAACATGGCCTTTAATGAGGCAACTCAGCATCTCATTAATTAACTCACTTATTCTTTAGCCCTTCTGGGAAGGTGGGGAGCCAGATGTTTTGGGAATAACTTATTAAAGTTCACAGCTGAATCATCAACATTTTGTGTTTCTTTTTTTTTTGTCCTTTCTGTTTTTTTGTGATTAACAAACTAATAGGAAACCAGTCCAAGTCATGTCATTTGTTTTTAAGATGAAGGATGAGTATAGGTTTATGTCCAGCTTACATAGGGCACACCGACCATTTAATTTTAGGAATATATTAGTTAACGCTAAGTTTTGTACACTAGAAGTTTAGTTTTCCAAGCAGTTTGATTACCGTATTTTCCGCACTATAAGGCGCACCTTCAATGAATGGCCTAGTTTAAAACTTTTTCCATATATAAGGCGCACCGCATTATAAGGCGCATAGACTAGACGCCATAGTTATGTTGTCACCCGTCCGGTATTGAACGGGACATGATTTGTTCCGTTCACTACAAATATGGATGTCTAATAATAAAAAAATGGGTCCCGAGTTCTATATATAGCATCTGCACTAGTTTCACTCACGGTTTTGGTGTTGCGAAATTGTGCCCAACTGCTTTCTGGTTAGCACAGACCAACCGACACGCTGCGCCGCAGCCTCTGTCTCTCTTCCCCCCACGGCTTTAAATGTATAGGTGCTGCTGGTCCCTTGGTAACTGGAGCCGAATCAACCCGGATAAATGTCTAAAGCTACTTTGTTGACATAAAGAATGTCAACAAAACAGTCTGACTCCGGTCAGCGAGGAGA
>CAEGAF010083212.1:0-27568 GCA_903067075.1 Micropoecilia bifurca | reverse complement strand
ATTTGGAATTAAACACGAGGACAATAAAAAGATATTTACTACAAGCTTTTCCCCTCACACTGTTCATCTTTCATAGACAAAGAGTTTACTGTGCAATAAAATTTGCATTTTACTTGAATATAAAACGGACCTGGTGAGATGAAAGCAGAACCTGGAAGAAAGAAATGCCTAAAACCCTGACTCGGTGTTGCTGTAGATAATCTGGAGGATATGACTGTGGATATGCTTTTAGCTGATGTACCCTTTGCTTCAACCTTGCCCAGAGCCGGTGAAGATTTAAGGCAGGATGCTTGAGGCCCAGCCATCTCTGACTGATTAGATAAAGCATGGAGGCCAAGCATTGGGACCGACTGCCAGGTTTCTCCTCCATTGACCTCTCTAAGATCAACATACATTCAGTAAGCGCAGCGGGAGGCTGTCACTTTTTTATGCTTTCTCAACTCCTTAAAGAGAGGTAAACACCACAAAATGTCTGTGAAGAGTACTGAAAACATTTTCCCCACCAATTAGTTCTCTAAAACAAAACATTTCGACTCGTTTGAGGCAACTGTCATGCCTGGGGTGGGAACAGCGACAACAGCTGCCTTAGGGACACCGTTATACATTTCATGCTGTGTAAGTGTGGCTTTTCTTTACACCACTTTATGGTAATGAAATTCACTGAGGTGTCAAATGCTCCTCTGGGCTCCTTCCCATCTCCCCGTTCAGGTCAGATGAGACCAATGTTCTGACAGTTTCGAATGTAGCCATATAATGTCTGACATGGCAGGGAGGTTTGAGAACATTGCAACAAGACATCTTGACATTTTTTCAGTGAAAATTGAATGACTTTCCAAAATGTAAGAAAATGAAACTGGCCTCTTGTTTAAAAAGAAAGATTTGCATTTGAATGGGATTCTGAGCTATGCTGACAATCTATCCAATGAATCAAACCATCACTGCTGAAATGGATTTTGGAAAAATACGAAAACAATATGGTAATCTTGCAAAATATGATTTAAAGCTGTCTATAAACAAGAAATAATTGTTTTCATGAGTGTTCCACTGCATATCGAGAGGTTATGACACTTAGAACTGTCCAGGTTTGGAGCGCATCCACTGAGTCAGACAAGTTGTGGAAACCAAAATTGATTTATATGAACAAAAGCAACAACACTGAATCGGGACAGTAAAACCATAAGGGGTGAAGACTGGATTGAGAAAATGACAGATTTGACAAACAGCAGGGATTTGGAATAGAACAAAGTCACAAAGAATCTGTGCAGGAGAAGCAAAGGCAATTATGGATAACAAAACAGTGAGTGTTTGGTGTATAAATCCTACAATGTATCTGAATCCATATTTATATTTTGTAGTTAAATAGAGAAAAATGAGAAAATGTTCACATGGTTGCAAATGTGTACCATTCGATTTTCACTTGTATCTCTGACAAACTTGTCTTGTCCCTGTGGGGGACATCTGTTACCTTTGAATCTCTGGTAGAGACTTGTAGTTTGGTTTTGTTTACGATTTTGAATTACACCTCTGATTGTTTTGTGGATTTTGTTTTATTTAGTTTATTTTGTTGCCAGTCCCTACATTTTGATTATTGTTCATGTTTACCCCTTGTTTTTTTTTGTAAAACCCAACAATAAACCCTAAATTGTTATAAACCTTACCACCCGGTTTCTTTAATGTTACTCCCCTTCCCCCTGGCAGAGCCGGGTCGTAACAGCTGAATTGTGCATTTTCTGTATTTTCATTCTTATTCCAATCTGAAATGTTTACAGCAATATTGGAATTGTTAAGTAAAAATTTTGATGGAAAGAATTACACCATGTTTACAAAATATAATTTGTTGACAATGGTGGTGAGAAATGTTTATTAAACAGGATGCTGGCTAATTTGAAAGCAAATCAGCAAGCAATAGGGACAAAAAGTTAAGTCTTTGAATTATAGCCAAAGGACTTTCATACCCTAATGCCCATAGCACAAGCGCCATCTGTACATAATCTCATGAATATTTTGCTACTTTCTACTACTATAAATGAGAATTTTCATGGAACAAGTTCATTTTCTTTTTCTGTGTTAAATCAAACAGGACAATGTTCCATACCTCACTACTTTGCCTCTGAATGAGTCAAAGAAAAAACAAAATGAAGGTTTCTGAGTCAACTAGTTAACGTTTATAATGTAAATGTGATAAGTGTGGTATGATCTTAAATAGAACACTTTTTGCTTAAAAACTTGTAAATGTTCCTGATTTAATTTTGAGAGATCATATTGAATATACATGTACATCTACTTCACAATAATCCACTACTTTGTTCTGGTCCATTGCATAAAGTTCCCATAGAAAATTTTTGTTGTAATGTGAAAAATTTCCAGGGGTGTGAATACTTTTCCAAGGTAGTGTATAAGTTTCTGGTAGGCTTGTGTTTTTTTTTTTTGTTGTTTTGTTTTTTTAAGCTCAGGGCAAAATATAAATTTTAATAATGCTGCAAGGCATCTGTAAGCATGATTGATGGCTTGGTGCGTGTTTTCCATCATTTAGTTATGGCGCGTAGGTCTTATGTTAAAAAAATTAGTTATCAAGGTTCTCAAGCCTTCTCCAATTCCAACTTTTTAATTTTGCAAATGCTTCTTTTCGGGTGATGTTTTTCATAGTTAGCCACAGTCTTTTTAATCCCCTTACCTTACTCCCTAGCAGATGTTTGCCTTGGTTGGCTTGCGGTGTAGTAATTTATTTATTTTGGAAACCATAATAGCAGGGAGTAGGAAAACAACAACTGCTACTTGAAATGGCAAACAGGAGCTGACATGGAGTATACGTGGAGTCATGCAAGTCTAACAGAGCACACAATCTCCACTGTACTGTGTTTGTGAGCATTTGTGCCTGTCATTGCTTGCCATTGTCCCTTGTCAGCCTCTCATGGGAACACCCAGCGCGGACAGGGCTTCCTCTGCTTCACAGATGGAGTTTGCAATTGGATACCTCCAGTGGATAATCTTCTCATTACTTATCGTGATGAACTGTGGCATGCAAATATCAATAAGGGACTGTGGCGAAGCAATCCAATTAAGGCCTAAAACCAGGAGTCTCATTAGTGCTAAGTCTCTGATAATGCAAATGACATCCAACAAGTAATCAACCTTGAATATAAATGGCCTCAGCAAATCCACCCCTGTGCAGGACTCTCAGCAACAATACTGAGAGTTTAAAAGATATGTGAAAAAGGTGAAACCAGGGAGGTTTCCTCAGTGCTTTACATGTTAACTTAAAGGCTTATCTAGATCTGATTTGTATGCTGCCTTTGCAAAGCTTCATATTTTCTCAGGAAGTCTAAACCTACTGTCCAACCGTTTCTTACTGTGCCATACATGTTGGCAATTGAAAAATATTTGTTAAATAGATCTAACCACGAGGAAATGAAACGTGTTTTGTGAAACTTCAAATCCAGCCATGTCTTTTTAGGATGTTTTTTTTTGCATTGTGTTAAACGAATGCGTAGCGTTTGGTCAGGAAATTGTGTCTTAATTTGACCGTGAGACCGTTGTCTCTTATTTCTTCACTTCAATGCTTAAGGCTTACTTAATCTGTGGGGATTTAAATTTTATGCTCCATGTGTGTCCCCAGGTTATCAAACAATTATTTATTTCAGACTCTTATCAGTTCAACGCGACAAGCTGAAATACAGCTACACAGTAGTTTTTTCATATTTTCATTTCTGCAGCTCTTATGTTGTACTGACCACTTTCTAACATAACAATGTACATTTCTCAGTTGTGGAACTAATAAGGGGTTATGTTATTTTAAAATTTCAGCAAGTGGGGATCAGTTTACATTGCCATGTTGCAACGACATTTACACTGCAGATACATAAATTTAATTGTAGTAGAATGCCGTTTATCATAGTTGGATTGCTCTGGTCCAAAAATCCTTTGACACGTCCAAAAACTGTATGATTGCTAGCTGGAAGTGCATATCAAGCTGTTTTAATTAGGAAGACAAATCTAAAGCATTGTTTTGTTGTTATATGTTGTTGAAGCAAAAACAGATACTCAATATTGTGATAAGGGCATAAGAGTGGGTTGGTTAGCAAAACTTGAAGACATTTCAAGTAATTCTCCCAAAAACAACTTATATTAAACTCCAGCTCATCCGTTGAAGTAATGTAGCACTGGCCATTTTTAATCTCTTAACTCTTACATTATTTGACCTGAGTAGGCTGCTTTCTCAACATATATATAGAAAACACATTTTTGTACCAACACCTATATTTGAAAAAGCTGGCAAAATGAATCTGTCAGGTTCATATATTCTTTCTTTATCTGAGAACTTTATGTTTGACTATGTGGTGGGAAGGCATTCAATCAGTTATCTTTTTTGAAAACGTGAGAGGTTTGAAGTGTAAATAGAATAATTTATAACTCTGTATGATACATGAATATAAAACGAACTGGAGTCTTGATAAAGAAACGGAAGAAACTTTGATCATACAGATTTGCAGAGTACCGGCTGAAAGTCATCTCCTGAAATTGCAACCAGCTTCGCTGCCCTCAGGTGTAAACATGTTTCACTTCATGATAACAAACACAAGAGCTCCGGTGAGAAAGTCAGTGTTCAAATGTCACTGCAGAGTTACAGAAATGGTTAATGACAATTTTTTTTATTGAGACCAGCAGCGAGGATAGGTCAGCAAAAGCAGCCTCTCGCTAGAGAAGCAAGAGAAAACTGATGCAATGAAAATGCAACCCAATGCAGGAACTCCTTAGAGGTTTTAAAGCTGTCTGGTTCTCCCTGTGGCGATTTCACACACGGTGGCGGTGCCTCATGAGATGAGCCTGAAATACGCAGACATTTCTGTTTGTCCACAAAAACATTCATACAAAAACATCTTATTGACTGAAGAAGATGACGTTTTCCTGCAACTGTGTAAAACATCATTTTCATTAATAAATTAGCAAAATGTATTAACTGTTAAAAAAGTTCAGGAGTTGTTTAGTTTAATGGCTGTAGACTTAGTTTAGTCCAAACCCACATCTAAATTAGAATAGATTTGTAAATAAAGTGCTGCCTCATAAAGAACGGCTCCAAAATGAATATTAGAAGTAATCTAGCAGATTTAGCAATTAAAATAAAATCCATCCACTGAGAACAGGCAAGAAGAAGACATACGAAATACAAAGAAACCCCAAGCATTTAAATAAATATTGAATTTTTGGGGAACAACCAGACTAATTGTGACTGGTAACAACAAAATATTGTTGTGTCATAGTCTGAGTAGATGTAAAAGGAAAGTTTAGTTCACTCCAGTTAACTAAAGGTGTTAGTTCTGTCTTGCTTCTTGCCTTTAAGCTGTCGGATTGTTCACATGACTTGCGATTTTAGACTTTATTTTTGCAGTTTCGATACTGTGACTAGTATATTAAGAACTAAAATAAGCTTAAACTGTTGTTTTTAAAAAACTTTGCATTGTCTGTTGTTTCGTGTCTGTTTGTCACTCCCTTATGAACTGCAGAAATGATGATAATAATAAAATTGACAAACATTTAAGTGATACTGATCTTAAATTATTTGAAAAAAAAAATTACATAAAGAAAAAATAAAAGTTGTAAGTCATTACAAGTTGTCAGCCATTACAGCAATTCTTGAAGAACCTTTGGACCATTAGAGCAATTCTTTAACAACCAGTGATCTGGCATTCCTCAGATCTTTGTCTATTACGGCACTTCTTTTATCTACCAAGACATCAGTGACGTCTGGATTTTCTGCAGATTTGGCAGTTGAGTCGAGTCCATAAGTGCTGAAATTGATTAAAGCAAGTGTTTTTCTTTCTTCCCTTCTCCTTGTTTCTTTCCTCTTTGTTTGTTTGTTTGTATCTTTCTTTTTTTACTTTATTTTGGTTTATTTCACTCAAAGAAAGAAACTTTCTGTTTTTTGTAAGTTAGGTAGACATGGCATCAAACTAAAGCAGTGAAACTTGAAGCATCAGAACTCCACATTGTATTACAATAATCCTATTACCTTGTCTTTCTTCATACAGCAGGGCAATTGGTGAGACTTAGAAACCTTTCCTCTCCGTAGAGTTTTTCAGTGCACTTTCAAGACAATACTTTTGTTCTTCATTGTTAACCTCAAATTAAAATTTTGCAGTTTTCTATTACCTAGTCTCCAGGACAATAGTAGGTAAGGTTAAGACTCAAATTCTTGAAAATGTATGTTCACTAACACACTCCATTCAATCTAACTGAGCTGAATTTTGAACTGTCTTGTACAAAAGCTGATTGAAACAAAAATCTTTCAGTTGGTTGATTGCAGCAACAACTATTGCCTTACATATTTGTGCCTCTATTCAGATTTTTTATTTGCAAGTGCCATAAAATGGGAAAACGTCAAAGGATAAGAGATTTTTCCAAGGCTAATTGCAAAAAAAAAGAAAGCAGAACTCTACTGAACTGAAGTTCATATTCTGAAACCTCAGATTCTGTCATACCGAAGTTTATTATTCTTTTCTTGCACTTAAGAATAAGCTATGAGATTGTTTTTAGAGTTTTGTTTTTCCTAGTGTAGCCTTCTCTTGTTTTTTTTTTCCATCACATTATTTTTCACTTCTGAATGTATTGTTTGTGAATCCATATAAATTTAAACCTTTTGGGGTGGGATTTTTTTATTTTTTTTAACAGAACAGTCACTGCTATCTAAAGTTATATTCAGGCACCTGTGGAAGAGGCCATCTTTTACTAAGCCCACTCTCAACCTCAGTCGGTTTACAATCATTAATATGATAGCGGTCTGAGTCTCTGAAAAGCTTTGAGCAGTCTTGAAGAAAATCCAATTATGATCTCTGATTCCTCTCAAGAAACAGATTACCTTTCTCACTAATGACATTTTCCTTCCCATTCATGCCCCCTCTAAATGTGACGATTGAGAGACTGTGTGGGCGTACCAAATGTGTGCAGATGATGATAATCTATTCCTTACAGGTCTATCAGAAGGACGGCTCGCATTATGTATAAATGCTTTTCTTGAGATTCCCAGCTGCATAAGATGAACTTTATAAGGATTATTTGAACCTCTCCATATATTAAGTGAGGGCAAGAGGGGAAAGAGGATTTTTTTCTGTCTTTGGAAGGACTTTAATTTAAATGAAATGAGGGCAGACTGACATCCAGGCAGATTTTTATTTAAAACTACTTTGCCTATGATCAGTCATAGCAGATGGGGTAAAATCTGTCTGATCCACAAAGGTCTCTGGAGATACATTCCCTCCCTTTTTAAGCTGAAATATCTTCTGCAATATCAGTATTTCTAATATGATAGGGTTATTGCAGCTCCGCCAAACAGCAATAGTGTTTTAAACACCATTACTGTGGCTTCAGTGGTTACACTCAATTTTTTTTTTACCTTTTGCTAGAAAAATGTTCTCTCTTAATTAATGAATTATCTAAATAATGACCACACAGCCTGCTCTAGTTAAGGTATTAGAAATTTCAAAACCCTTAGGGCACCACACTGATAATTAGATCCAAGGTAGCTGTCTTCACTGATTATACTCCACTCAGGCATTGTGAAGGCAGCTTCTAATCACAGGTAAGACATGACTATTCCCTCTTTGGCTTATCATTAATGTTAGCAGGGAGTCCTGTGTGCGGTGGAATGAGGCTGTGGCTGGGAACATCCTGGCTCTATTTATTACAAAGTTTTATCTTAGTCCGGAGGGATGTCACGTCTTGTCACATGTTGCTTGAGGACAGCGCGTCATTCACGATACAGCTTAGCAAAGCGTAACTGCAGCACCTGAATATATATTTCTGCAAGTGTACCTACTTCTAAAGCTCTGGCATCATTATGAGCACATTGGCTCTCATGTGGAGTCTTGGCTGCGAAACATTAGAGTCCCACACCTGAGGCTAAATGAGCAGCAGCCGCTAAAGTCCCACAAGAACCGTTCAGCTTTTCTTTGTGATTGTCTCATTTTTTATTTTGTGTTAAAATTGAATCAAATAGATGGGTATTTTTATTTTATTATTCTGTGCCATTTGCTTATGAGTCAAAGTATATTACTATGAATAATGCAAAGCAAAGTGCTTAGTGTACATCTCTCTTGATTTCCTACAGTGAATGTATGCATTGTTTACTATGTTGAAGAGAAAAAAGAGAAATGCTGGGTTTTGTATTGAACACGGGGGACAGAAAGTTGGCAAGTTACGGAAAGAAGCAGAGTGATGGACAGATGGACAGACTGACAGGCAGAGGGCATGGTTAAGTCCTTTCTTCTCTCTTGTCCTGACTGATCAGAATCTTCATTGGAATTCGGCAACATACGCGATCTGGTAGTTAGCATGTCTCCAAGGTTAACATTTTTAATGCAAGACTGAGGAATTCAGAGAAGTGCTCCTTTGAAGTTTCTTGTTGGAGTCAGAAGGGAGGCTGCGAGGCTGCTGAAGACTGTCTGCGATATTGACATTAAAACCCGACACATAGAATGATGCCAATTGAAATTTCATAGTGTTCCCTTTGGGAAGCTGGGGAGTTGGGTATGCCAGTGTGAGATGAATAATGAAACTTCCCTCACTTTACTCATTTTTTATTTAATGTGGAATTCTCCTTTGTTGCGCCCTGAAGCTTCACAAGAGCAGGTAATCACATACAACCGACACAGAGTCAAAAGAAAACAGTCACGTTCTGCTTTCATATAAGCATGAAACCGTGCGTGAAGGTTATACGATTAGAATTAGTCTTTTGCTGTAGGTTCATTAACAATTGCAGGTTCACAGTGACTTGAGAAAGAACTGTGGATCTGTTTATCTGGGCCTGCTGTCTGGATACATAATACTATATTTGTCCAATGTGGCTTAGAAGCATTAATGATTAGTTGAACATGGTCTAAATACGTTGCGATTTTCCTATTAATCTAAAAGTTGTTAGTGATATAGAAACTCATATTTACTTTAAAAAATTGACATCAACCTATGGAGGTCACCATGGTTTCAGCTGTGCATGCTGGAATAATGACACGTAAACGCTATGGTGACGACAAGTCTATAAACAAAACACAACAAGTGGAGGCTAATGTAGCGTGAGTTGGTTTTGGATAGTCTGCTAACAGATTTCTTTTCCATCCGATGTGTTAGTGTGTCATTACACACTGCTTTGCTTTTGGTTGTTTATTGTGATGTACTGTTTACTACATTAGCTGGGGCTAACAGCATTAGCAGGAGCTAACCCAAATCTTTACAGAATACACTCTCATCCTAGATTCTGTGAACAGCAATTCTAAAATTATTTCAACTGTTTCTGAAATGTATTTAGGTCTGACATCCTACATGAATCTACATTTCTCTGACCTATCTACTCTGTTTCTTGGTCTTCATGATGCTGTTGGTTTACTAATGTTATTTGACAAACCTCTGAGGCTTTCACAGAATGCCTGTATTTATTTTTAAGATAAATTCTTGGAAAAAACATCTTTCTTATTCCTTCCACAACAGATAAAAGAATTGCCAAAGGCTAAAATCTGACACATTTACTGTAATGTAATGTAAATCTTAGTGTGCACTCCTATTTTAATAATAATCATATATTCCCTTGTGCTAGGTTATTACAAAAAACAATTTAAAAAAACATACAATTTTGTTCACAGGGCAAAAAGATTATTTAAAGGCACTGTAAAGAGCATAAAAGTCAGCTTCATAGAGTAGAGAATGATCTGGTTTTATTATGTAGTATTTCACTGGTGTCACAATAAAATGAGGTGTCTTTCTTGGGATTTAAAATGACATATTAATTAGGACTATTATTTAAAGTCTTATGAAAGCCAAAATAATCACAAAGTGTTACTTCAGCATCTCTAGTAAGCCTGTAGACTGTTGAGAAAGAAAAGCTCAATTCTGCTCTTTTGTCAGCGGTTAAGCTAAAAAGGTAGACATGATCTTTTGCTGATCATTATTACATCTGAAATGGCTGTCCTTTTTTCACAGTATTATGTTGCATTTGAGCACAGCAGTCTGGCACAATAAAAGCTATCCATTTAGACAGGCACATATGTTTTCCATTTAGTTCTGAGTAACGTTAAAGTCATTAGGCATTCAGGCACCAAAACAACAAGACTTTCTTTCAGCATCTGTTGTTTTTCATTTGTCAGAAACACCTGCTCTCTTTTCGTCCCACCTAACCTCTTGGCTCTTTCTGCCTGACTCAGCAAGCGTGTGTTGCAATGTAACCTCCAGAGACTGTGCGGCCACCTCTGAATCATAGCTCACCTCCTAAAAGGTTAATAACTTCATGAAAGGTCTGGGGCATCTAGTCGAGTGCCGCTATTGTTTAGCTGGTGGTGAAGAAAAGAATGATGAAAATCCAGAGACAGACTGTGTCGGCAATACATTTAGTTTTTATTTAAGTAAACAAAAGTGTTCCATAATTTTTACCCTTGGAACAGCTAACAGGAAAAAGACTCCGGCTTGCAGCTGAGGCTAAAAGGGGAAATTTCTTAGATCAAGATGATCATATTGTCTCTGAAATATTTGATGGTCACAGAAGTAATGTGATGCTATTACTAGACACTTTGTTTACAAGGATTTTTGGCTGCTCATGATTTCCATAAAGATATTTCAGACATCTTAGCAAATCCAACTGGGTTATCATTTACTGCAAGCAGTACAAATACACATCAGAAATTTCCAAAGAAACTGCCAGAGAATGTGATCTGTTGGAAAGAATCCCAATTAAACATTCAAATCTGATAGAAGAGTTTAATATGTTATTATATAATTCACAAATCTAAAAATTACTTGGTAATTAAAAATACAGACGTAAAACAGCTTTGTCAGAAAAAGGGGCTCGAAACGCAGCGATAAAAACGGAAAGACTTTCAGCAGACACTGTTTACGAGCAGCACTTTTTTCCATGGGGGGAGTTATTCAGAGTTGTGAATAAATGATGCTATACGGCTTCTTGCTTCAGGTTATTCTCATTTTTATTACTATTAAACCATAAAATCTAGAAATAAAAATGTAATCTTCAAAGCATAAAACAGACGTGTCACTTTAATTCCATGACCTGTGAGGTTAAGTTTTACTTGCTTAGCTATTCACAGTCATATTAATATTGACCCCAGGTGACAACCTTTGTAGTTTACTGCAGTTTTGCAGGCTAAACATGCAGAGGAGTAGGAGCTGTGGCTGTTTGTTGCAGACACATTAGATTTTGCTTCATTGTACTACATCATTTGTCACGTTGCATTTTAGCTCTCGGAAAGAGGAGCAGCAGCTTTCACGTTTAGTGAAATCTGCCGTTAATCTAATGGCTTTGTTCATAAGGTCTACTCGCTTTTAAAACCCACTGAGGGTGAAAATGATCCACCTGTGAGACTGTAGAATCACTGAGTCATGCTAATTAGCAATTACATCCACAATCACCCATGTTAATTCACTTATGGAGGAGGTCAGTGTAATTTATTCTCAGTTTTAGAAACTGAGACTGCCACTAAATTAATGCACCTTAAATAAAGCAGGATTTAAGTGGCAGTCTTCCACTCTTCATCACATAGTTAGGTGTCTAAGCATCATTTAATAATGCACACACTGCAGCCACATAAATGCTCAAAAGATTTAGGGTTGCTTTTGAATATACAATAAATTAAAAACAAAAAATAAGGTCACATATTTACATTTATTGTTGACTTTCTAAAATATAAATACATACATTTGCCCACCTAAATCTCTTAAAAACGGCTTCTGAAAGCTCTACAACATAATTTATTTGAAGTGACCAAGTCGTGTCTTACTGGTGAGGACTTTTGGTTTTAAGCTAATAAAGTGTCAGAGTGTTTTCAAGGTTTGCAACAAGACTTGACCTCTTCCAATTTTTGTAAGTAAAGTAGCCGATACCAAGCCAGACCCTGCTGACGCTTCAAAAAGACACGGTCAGTGCAATTTCCATTGGGATATTTATTCATCAGCTTGTTGTATTTGCATATATACATCCAAGTTTGACTTGAGAAAATCCACCCTGAATTCTACCTTGTGCATCTAATGTTTAATAAAATTATTCCATATGTTGCATGTGTAACCATTCCACCCTGGAAGAAGAATGCTTTAAATAAAAACCCTCAGGTAATTTAGCATTCAAAGCCATGATTGGTGAAGGGAAACTGCCTGAAACTGTAATAAATGCCGGGTGCAGCTCTGTATTCGGTGTGTCAACATAAAAGGAGTATGATAACCTCAGATGACTCTTTAAAAGGCACAAAGATATGCATTTCCCAAAATGCTCAGTTACAGAATAACAGCCATGATTTTGAGATGTTTCTAATAGGAAATGATCTTTGTTGACAGAGGGTTGAAAACACGCAATAAAAAGATGTGTACTCTGTCTGAAATGTAACTGCTTAGTGCATTTGCTTGCTTTTTTTTATAATTTCAGTGATCTTTCCCTGTGCGTCTGACTGCAAGTCAACACATGTAACTTCCTGCAAGATTTAAATATGACACTGCTCCAACACACCTGATTTAAACAGTGGAATTATTCTCTCAGCCTCTCATCAAGTTATGTATGACTACCAACGCAGTCTATAGCTGCTGCTATTTCCAGGAAGCAATAACATTCCTAAGAGACTGGCAGCACACAAACGGGTTTTTTTTTTCAGACACCTAATCAAACAAGATTATTCTATAAGTCCTCAACCTAATCTTGTCAACATTGATATTTTTAGATCTAAGAAATCAATTTCCCTGAAAAGGCTCGTCTGTGGAAATGTAAACCTCTGAATGAAAATTCACCCACACAAGTTGTTTTTTTGCCCATCATCTTGTTCTTTATCGAGAAAGCTCACTGATACACTTTCCTTAGTTGTTTCTCAATTCAGACACATGATGAATTTATATTTCATAGCAGGAAAATACTGTGCATGATTATGTTTTCCAACCAATCAGTACAAATATTTAAAAGTACCCTGGACAGTTGTCCAGAGCCCTGGACAGTTGTCATTTGCACGCTGCACAAATCCTATGAATGTTTTCCATCTGCATTTACAGATAAACAAGAAATCCAATCTACAGGCTTTGCTGTTTAAGCCCAGAGTTCAATTCCCGCTGAAAGATTCAGAGGAGATTTTCTCTGCAACCTGTGCTTTCATGGTTTTACAACAGACTTTGAACCACCAACCCTGGACATGGAGTAAATTGCATCAGATGCTATCATTGCTCTGTATCTGTAGGCGGCATGTCTTACCAGAGCCGCAGAGTTGTCGTTGGCTGGATTGTGTTATATCTCAGCCACACAGGTCTCTTCAGAAAGCCTCCTTGACAGACCTTCTGTGCCTTTGGCATTTTCGATTTATCCACAGCAAACAAAAAAGTAGGTGTTGTTACACAGCTTAACTCAAATGATCAATGCTGTAGTTTCTGCTATTTGTTACAGAGATGCAAGATTCCTACATGAGAAATATTTATTTTTATGAAGACTCTTTTAAAATTTGCCAGTTGTTAATCTGTTTAGCAGTGTTCATAAATCCCTGAACATGTTAACTTTACCTCAGAAGATTAAGAAGGAAATTAATGAAGCAGTTTAATGTTTTGCTGCTGCTGTTTGTTTGATTTCTGCAGAGGATTCATTGCACCAAACACTCGCAGACACAAACATTTTCATCCAGCATAGCACATTCAACAATTTGTACCTGTTCTTACATCAGGTCACCGATTCCTTCTCCTCAGTATAAAACCCAGCTGGTGGTGAAATTATTAAAACAGAGAAGCAAGTGTTTATGCTCAATTCGTCCTTCTCCATGTTAATATGAAGCTAAAACAAAATGCAACAACGAAATATAGTTACTTCTAAAAACAAAGTATGTTTTCATGGTTAAACATCTGACAAAAGACAATGAAAAGCCAAGGTTTTATATAAGAAGTGACAGATTTACAGATATATGAAAAGTTCATAAAATAAGACTATTTATTGGGCCTATATACCAAAAGTGTAAATAATCGGGTTAACATCAGGTTCAGTTTGGGATTTTTTTTCACAAAGCACGTTCTTTATTTCTTTTGGCATTTCTAAGATATTTTTTTGAAGAAGGAAAAAAAACATCACCTTTCAACCAATCAATGTCCTGAACAAATGGAGAAAGGAAAATGATGGTGGTGCATTTTCCTCAGAGTTGCACCATTCTGTCTTACTTTTAACACAAAATCTTTGTGAGTAATATATAAGCAAAGTAAAGTCAAGGACTGATTACTCTAAAGTTTGTTCCTGTTGGGAACTGGTGATTAGAAACTAACGTTAATTGTGTTTCCTAATTAAAAAGCTTCCTCTGAAAAGATATCCACATCATTAATCAGCATATAAGTGCAGAGCGCATCATGCCCTTCAACCTGCAAAGTATTGAATCTGTATTTTAATAGTTACTGTTTTTATCATTTTTAAAGTACTTTTTAAAATGTGAACTTATTTTAATCTCCAACAGTCAAAAGATTACTTTAATATAATAGCAGATATATTCATGGCTTTTGTCTGTAATAGTAAGAATTTCTGCTTTGCTGGACATTTCTATTGTTTTGTGTCAGTTTTCCTCCTGGCTCTTTATTGGTTCTTGCCCTTCTATCTTAACTGCATCTGCTTTACATGAAATTTACATTCACTGCAACAATAAAATAGTATAATATTTTATTTAATTACGCATCTTGTAATTTTTCCCAGAGTTTTTAAAGCTGTGGACTAGTTTACAAGATTCATCAAAAGTTAAGACTATTGCTTGTGAATGATTTAAACCTATTTTTATTTGTTTTTTGTCCTTTGTCCTTGAGATTTTAAAGCACAATCTTCTATCAACACTAACGAAACATTGTTTTTCGTAAGTCTTTTTTTTCTTTAAAGAATAACAGTGTTGTTTTTAATCAGTCTGACTTTATAGCCCTTCACAGCACCAGCAGCTCCCCTTGAACTCGCTAATGGTCTTCTACAGGCAGCCGCTGTTCATGACTGCGATATTTTAATCCCTGTTGATCTTAGCACTTTCTTTGATACAGCTGATTGCTCCATTTTACTTTCCCTAAGAAGAGTGTTTTAACATCACAGTCCCATTATGCAAACACATTATCAGAAGTCTTTTTTTCCCCAATGTCTGATCAGTCCATAACAAATTACATCAAAGCTAAAGCAAAGTAGATTGATTGTAATCAACATTTTCAAAAGCAGTTTTCTCTGATTTTAGAAATGCTGAATGTTCTTTGGAATCAGAAAATGGTATTTCCAGCACCAGGAAATTTATATACACATTTTGTTTCTTAACAACTGATTGATTGACAGTTTTGCATCTGACCTGACCTGAAAATGGATTGTTCAATCTTTATTCCTTAGAAACATCTATTTGTGTAAAGCAAATAGATATTTCAAATTCAACTGCAAGAGCTTTAGATTAACAACTGCCTTTGAAGTTGCACCAAGCTATAAGAAATATTTTTTTCTAATGATCCAGTAGAGGGGGTCCTACTTTCAGCTTGACCAAATGCAGACCTTGTTGGTTTAGTAAAGTAAGTTAATAATTTCATTTGTTGCTACACCTGAGGAAAATTAAAATACCAAAATATCACTCGGAATGAGTTTGGATTTTGAAATGATGTGTGTTAAGAGTGCTAAGTAAAGATTAAATCATTACAACAGTGTAGAGGGTGGTCTTTTCTCTACACTGGGAACCTATATTATATATACTATAAACCTGTCTCTGGGAACAGACAAGTCCCAAAAAACCCATTCTGTGTTCCTGTGAGAAAGTAAATTTTACTGTAGATTGTAACAATTTGAGAACATACAGTCCTTTTTGATTGAATTCAACTTAAGTACATAATTTCTCATGGAAACTTCTATTAATAAAATGTAGATTTTTTTTTTTAATTTCCTATTGTTTAAAAAGTGCTTAAAGTTTGCAAGAATGGGACAGAAATTAATAAGTGGGCACTTTTCCCATTTTTTTTGGTCTATTGTTTAAGAAATTTGAATTTTTATTTGATCATCCAGCATTGACTTTGCATTGTTCATTGTGCTGACTCTCTGAGAGTCCACCCCAGTACGAAAGTCCTCTGCCGTGCCGCAGCATGGTGAGATGTCAGCAGTCAAGCACAGTTCAGACCCTTAAACGGCTGTGAATTCCCAGACGTGTCCTGGTGGCCGTTCCCAGTGACAGTAGGCTCAGCTCAGCAGCTTCTACCTGCTCCACACTGTTACCTCGACAGGATCAATATCCAATTCAGACTACACTGGCATTTGCAATAACCACCTTACAGACTGAATCACTTGTCCTTAAAGTCTGTTGCGCCTCAACAAGCTTTGTCTCCATCTGCCTGGTCTAATAACGTGTTTCTACGGCAACGCCCACCCGTGCCAACATTACTGTCTTCACCCTCATTGTCACCATCAAAATCCTTCCTGTGAAATATCAGCCACATGCAGTAAGCAAAGCTTCAAGCAATGCAGATTGTTACGTTTTAGACTAATTACTTTGTTGCTGGTTTTAGCACTGCAGTGGAAAAATAACTACTGGCTTTTTAAATGTTTTTTTTTCTTTTTATGCTCTCAATGATGTCTGTCTGGTAAAGCATTTTAAGACACTGCAGATTATATCATGTTATTTTAAGACATAGCAGGAGCCACAGCATGCTTCATATATTTAACGTGAAACATTAGGCAACCAATGAATAAAGAAAAAAGTTTCTGCTGTTTAATATGAAAAGAATACTGCATAACGAATGTATTGATAAGGCCTGAGGTGACCACAGGCTATTTAAATCACCCAGTAAACATCCTCACTTTCCATTTTCATTCAGTCATTTATTTAATTGCAAACTCCCAGCAGATTTCCATGTATCTTGTCTATTTTATTTTTGTCCAATAAAAATCACAGCTGAAGCAAAGACTGTTTGCAAGGGAAATTTTGGCTGCACCCGCTATCCCTCAAGACCAGGATGAGGCAGAGTGTGAATTTTATCTCCCACCAGCAGCAAGGGGTGTTTCTTTGCCAGAAGGAGCCAATTCTGTCACATTTTAAATGTGTTTTAATTGTTTTGTAGTTGTACTTTTATTATAACTCCCTGCTGAGTGGCGCAATTCAGATTATTCCTGCCTACAGGCTATGGCTTAGTGACAGCTACCATGTAAGTCAAAGTTTTAAAAGTTAAAAAAGGTCGCAAAGTATTGTGTGTTGGGATGAAAACATGGGCATTTTGAAACTGACATAACAATTCAACGCATCTTTTAGCTATTTATAATACCTTAATTAATGACAATATTTTACCAGTTTCGATTAAAGTCAAATGACCACAAGAGGGAGACATATTCCCATTTAAGTATTATTTTCACTCTGACCCTTGAAATGGCGTTGAATAAATTTTTATACAAATTTTATGATAATATTCTGCCTGAAATTTGCATGCAAACCTGTATTGATTCATCTGTCATTTCGAAATCTCTTATTTGTTTACAAGCAATACAGCAGAAACCAGATGTTTACAAAGGCTGTATTTTCTCGTTTCTTAAAAAACTGAAGTTTTCCTAGATCACATAGGGTTATCAAAACTACTCATACATATTTGTGGGATTATATAATTGTTAGATCCATAAGTTTACATAATTTTAAAAAAATATTTAGTAGAACTATGTGACTTGGTCAGATGTCTCTGGTTTCTGTCCACAGTTTGCTGGAACTTAACCCTTTTCTCCTGCCAGAACTACTGTTGCTGTAATACATCATTTCAGATCTACCTACAAATTATCTGTGGGATTAGGATCAGGACTCCATAGCTTTGACTTCAGTGTCTTTAATTCAGGTTGACCTTCTCACATTACTCTTATAGTCATTGTCCATTTGGAAAACCCATTTCCTCCAATCCTTAACTTTCTGACTGATGTATTAATATGTGGATTCAATGTTTCCATATAATGACTGTGTCTCAAGATGGATCCAGTATTGAACATGAGTTCCTAATGCAGCAAAATATTCAGAGAACAGGACGTCGCCTTCCCCATATTTTACGTTGGGCTGGTGTTTTCAGGTCATCAATCTTCTCTCTCTTG
This sequence comes from Micropoecilia bifurca, assembly GCA_903067075.1. Lineage (NCBI taxonomy): Eukaryota > Metazoa > Chordata > Actinopteri > Cyprinodontiformes > Poeciliidae > Micropoecilia > Micropoecilia bifurca. Next base: position 9,522 of record CAEGAF010083212.1, on the reverse strand, counting down.
CCTCCAAACGGCCAGACACTTCAGTTTTAGTTTTATAAGACTACATTATACATCTCTGAGAATTAAAGTGCAAACCGTACCCTTTCTTTTTTGTGCTGCTATTGAAGTAATAACGACTCCTTCTCTGAGCGAGCTTTCAGACCATGTCAGATGAATTACCATGTAGGTAATGCCGTTATCTTCTCAGGTTCAGCCAGAACAAATACAATGTTTTTTGTATTTGTTCTGGAGCGGTATACATCAGAAATAATCGTAAACTTACAAAGCTATAATGCCATCATCAAACTTTTTAAAAGTTGTATTAAGTTATAGTGATCTTCCTGTATGCAACCTTTAATGTGAAAATAAAAAAGAAATCATTTTGGTAGCCATATCCCCAAAAAATAGCACAGTTTAGAATGATTTTATGTCAGACTGTGAAAAATGGCCATGTGTAAATACTGGGTTTTAGACGCACCTGATGGATCTTTTGTTGCCACCCTAACCTAATTGTTGCAGTCTTGTCAACATGCGAGCTCTGTTCTGTCTTGCAAAGAGGTTCCTTGTCATGGAGAGCTGACAGCTTTTGGTGTATTATTTGCCATAGACTGGATGGGAGCTGCAATTTCAAGATAGTATGCAAGTTTTGCATCAGCACAGACATCTCAGGCCAGTCAGATGTGACCTTTAGTTGAAATGCCTTTGGTCTTAAAGCAGGGGATAGATGATGGACCACAGCTGATGATAAATTTATCACAAGACTCAGACAAAATTTGTGGCATAAACAAAAAATGCATTTGTTGTTCACTGAAGAATTCAAACTAAATCTATAGAAAGTAATAATTAAAAATATTAAAATCCTTTGTTTCATGAGCCTTTTTTTCTCTAGTATTTTTTACAGGTGACTTGTGTGCAGAGATGAAGTGAAAAGTAACATTGAAAACAGATGAGTTTAATCAGAGGAACAGCCGTGACTGAAGACCGAGGACAGGAAACACACAGAAAAAAAAACCTAACACAAACACAACAAAAAATAAACTAAATGCACAAGCAGAAATAAAAACAAGGCTAACAACAAGGGATGAACTAAACAGGACAAGAACCAACCACAACAACGACCAGTCAGCTCCTTGTCATCTCTCTTCTGCACAAATCCAGCTTAGGTGTTTCTGTAAACTCATTAGAAAATGTTTTTATTGCCCCTCTGAGGTGCTAAAAGTTAGACAAGTTGATGAAAGGAGAGATATTTTTAAAAGCAGAGCAATTACATAGAACATTTTCCTACAGCGAGTAAAAGTAGTTAAATGGCAATAATAAGACATATTGCATACCTAAAATTACTCCAGTGAAACTGTTTAAATGATTAAACGTAGCTTGAAAACCGTCAAAAGAAAGAAAGCATTAAACAAACATTTACAAAATCAATTTGACAAACATGAGGGGATAAAATAAGGTTATCTGAAAAGGACTGTCAGACCCACCAGATTTAGTTCCTTTTGCTGGTAAAACCATCAGATATTGCATGGACTTATGGTCCCATTCCAGGAAGTAAACAATCCCTTTACATACTAGAGAATTTACAGAAAAAAGAAAATCCCTTAATAGGTAAAATCCGCATTATCTTACAGTGACCTTCTGTTTTAAGTTCACTCAGTTCAGTTCTCAAGTTAATCTTATCCACCTGATCGTAACAAGCTGTGAAAAGCAGGAGCCATCGTCTCACACCAGCACCAAAAAGCCAAATCCTGACATTTAAATAAAAGATGGTATAATTCAAAGAAAGCAATGGCTCCCAGGAAAATCTGATAACACAGAATAGCTCTTACTTCAATTTCATAGAGCTTCTCACCTGAAGAAGGTATTATTTTTATCTTACGTGCTTGCCATAAAATGTAACATTCACAGGCTGCTTTCCCCATATTTACATACATTGTATTTTCCCTTTGTGGGCAAGCCTTTTTTCAAGGGCAGTGTTCCTATTCTGTGGTGATTCACTAACCTCTCATTTAATTGTGGTGTTGAATTACAAGTGTCTGCTTTGCTTTGGCTCTTGAGCACTGAATGAAACAAGCTGAAATTATGTAAGGTAAGTTCCCCTTTGGATTCAAGCACCTCAGACATTTGAAAGTGAGACCATTGTCATGTAGCTTCATTGTCAAAAGACAGCAATTGATGAATATTTCATCCCCTCTGCCTACCCATCCTCTCCTGCCTGCATACAGATGTTCATTGCTTTAAAGCACTGTTGTGGCTCGCAGTATTTTTCAGAGGCAGCAGGTGTGATTTGCTTACAAGTGCAAAGATCCTTTCCTGCAAAATAATAACCCGTTATAGACAAAGATTTAATCAGTTAAACTTGATCAATGACTGGCATTTGAAAGGATTTTAATAAGTTAATTATATAGTTGAAAGGTGAGGTGAGCGACATTCATTGATCAAGCTGAGATAAAAACTATGGAAAAAGAGACAGCATGAGTTAGTTTTTCTGTACCACTGTATATGCACTAACTGAAAATTTTCAGACAACTTTGAAATGTTCTTTCTCAACCTTATTTGCTGAGCTGCACAATAGGTATACCCACAAGTAGGTGGGTGTGTGTGACCACAGAATAGTCTGATTCTTTGACTGTTTGAGAGAAAATCAGGACACCTAACTGCTCTCCATGTTGCTGTGTCATCTTTTGTGTGAGTTCCCCCAAATATAACATTTACCTAAGGCAAATGCCAAACAGCCTATTGAACATTATAGTGTAAAAGCTACAACCCATATCTTTGTATAGTCCTAACTTTAAAACCGGGTGACTTTAGACACTTTCCACTGGAAAAGACCTTTAAAAACTTTCACCAGTATGTGTCCTGTCCAACAGTAAAAGTTTGGCTCTATGGATCTGTTAAAGATGCTTTCATTTAGCTTCTCTTATCCTCTCTGGGCAGTGCTGATCACAGTTCAAACTAGGGAGGTTAGCATCTGGAATAATTATGCTGCGGACTCCTTGCTGCGCTGCTTTGACTGTGCTGACTGGGACATGTTCAAAGAGTCCTGCAGGGCTTGGATGAGCTTTTAGATGTTGTTTGTTCATATGCTGCATTCTGAACTATGTGCTTATACCCACAAAGAGGGTAAACATGTATCCAAATAATAAACCATGGGTTATTAATTCAATTAAATTCTTGATAATGGAACAAATGCTTAGCATTTCAACAAGGAGAAAAGTTTAAGCAAAGCAGAGAGCTGCAAAGGTTTACTGAAAATTTGAAGGGTGAAAATAACAATTGCTTTCAAGAATAAGATTAAGTGTAACAGACTTATATCAGCTAAGTCCAGCATGAGAAGTATTGCTAGTCTTCGGCTATACCTCTTGTCTTATCTCAAGTGTTTTTATGAACATCTTAACTCTTTGAATTTTAGTCAGGAAGTAATAGAGTTAAGGTTTTTAATTGAGTGAGAATAAGCCTGTCTTTGTGAATCAGAACAATGTTGAAAATGCTTTCTATTGCAATAAAATGAATAAAAAGTCCTGGGCTAGACAATATTTATGCCTACTTAACGAAGCTCTGTTCACAGGAGCTAAGTTCAGACTTCCAACACATTTTAAACTGATCTTTAGAAACGCAACATGTTCCTGCAGATTGTGCCAGTCTCTAATGGGAACCTTTTTAAGGCCCTGAATGATTTCAGACCCATGGCCTTAACCTCAATTTAAGATCTTCCAGAAGCTGCTCTGCTTTGAAATCCTATAAAAGACTGAGCACTCAAACTAGATTAACTGCAATTGACATTCAGACCAAGACTTGAACAGGCTCCTTTGTATATTTCAGATTTGATTCAGACATATTCCTTATCTGAGGTCATCGCATCAAAACCTTTTAGTTTCACCTGCACCCACTTCTAAACTGTCAGCTTGAAATCTGTGGATACATAATGTATAATTAACATTTTGATCTATATATTATGTTACAGTGATATATTCCCAAAAACATACCTGGAGTGTTGCTTTTATTTTTTCATGCATGTTTGAGGAAATCTTGAACTTCCCATGACAGCCATTTGGTGGTGCTTAAAAGCTTGCTCTAACAAAGCACCACTTATTTCCACAAAATGTATCCTTGGAGTTTCTGCCTCACAGAACAGATTTGTCTGACAAACTGTGTTCTTCCCCTCAATCACCTCAATGGTGTGTAATCTCACTGTAGTTTTTTTTTTTTAACCTTTACAGAAACACATGTTAGAGCACTTTCATGCGTCATTTCATCCTAAAATGTGTAAATTATTCTGTGACCATCATTGGCCAAGTTGAGGGTTGTGTAGACAGCCACAGATCTGTTGCTGACTGCTTTGTTCATTGGTTTAAGGTCGTCACCCGACAGCTCAACACAGGAAAAACCAAGGATATTCCTCTGATTTAAAAAAAAAATACATGATCAGCTGCAGACTAGTGTTATAACAGGACAGCTGTTTGAAGAGGTGCAAACATATAAATATCTTGGGATTATTACTGACTCAGCATTAACTCTGACCAAGAAAGAAAAAAAAACTGTGAGGCAACTACCTTCATGTCTTTTCTGTATATGGAATTATTTGCACTTCCATGTAAACAGAACTATAATATCACTTTCAAAATGGGCTTTCGTCGAATCAGTTCTGTTATTTTGTCTCTTGGTTTGGCAGCCTGCTTCATCCGTGTTCTCACTAAAACCAGGAAGATGGAGCACATGTCTCCAGTTTTAAAGTCCCTACTCTGGCTCCCTGTAGATCAAAGAATAGACTTTAAAATACTGTTGGTCTATAAATTACTGAACTGCTTAGTATCACAATACATTAAAGATCTGCTGTTGTTGTATCAACCTTCCAGACCCCTCAGGTCTTCTGGTTCTGGTTCTGCTCTGCATCCCCAGAACCAGAACCAAACAAGGAGAAGCAGCATTCAGCTTCTATGTACCACAAATCTGGATCAAACTTCCAGAAAACTGTGAAACAGCTGAAACACTGACTTGCTTTAAATCTCAACTAACAACCCATCTGTTTAGAGTTGTATTTGAAACATAATTAATTACAAATCTATTGATGGCACTTGACTTAATGTAATGTTTTGATTATGATTCTATGTTCCATACCTTTGTGTTTTTGTGTTTGTTATGATGTAAAGCACTTTGAAATGAATTGATGCTGAAATGTGCTATGCAAATAAAATTTGATTGATTGAGTAATTGATCTGATTCATTTACCTTTTTAATTTTTTCGACTTGAATAAGTTTGACAATCCCTGGTCAGTGTTGTGCCTACAAAATTATCCAGGTAGAGTTTGGTATTTTCTTGAAACACGTTATTTTTTCCCCTCCATTTCTTTAGGTATGTAAAATGAATAACACAACTTGACAAACACAAGTTGGTATTTTAGCAAACACAAGGTTATTCTTAAGGAGTTATTAGCTAAAAAATGTTTTTAGTAGTTGGACCAGTTGAAGGATGGCACACAAGGGGATTTTTAAGCAACATTTATTGGATTCTTTACTTTCTGGAATTTCACTTTGAGAAAACATGACTCAATTCGCCCTCACTGTCAGGTCCAAAGACAGATAAGAACTCTAAAAAAAGAAAAACCTTCAGAAACAATAATGTTAGAAAGTTTTAAGAAATTAATAAAATCTGACTCCTTCAAGGGTAAATATGACGGATTAAAATCAGTTTTAAACTATTGCACAACACTGCATTAGAATGATTATATGGGATGCATGAACCTGGGAATCTGCAGGTGGATTTCAGATGCCAAAAGAGCAATATTATATAATGCCAAAACACAATATTTACCACTCATGCATTTTCTGGCTCCTTGTTTTATATAACCATTCTGCTGCTTTATTCCCCAGAGCTATTGTGGCATTACAAGGTATGAGAAAGGCTCTTCTCAAGCCTTTTGGCCTTCTGCAGAAAGGTTGCCTCAAATTCACAGTGCACAGTCTTGAAAAGCTGTGAAGCATGCCAAGGTCTTTAAGAGATTTGTTGATGTCATTGTTGTATTTTTTCCCAAATAAATCCTCAGGCAAGCAGCCGGGGTCCCATGTATCCTTTCTCTGATGAATATTGCATGGATTCCAACTTCACTGGCAAGCCAGTCCGAGACTTTAATAAAATCACAGTAAATTGGTGGAGTAAATTGCATTCTAACTGCAGTTGCACCAATTAATAATTTATTAGGTGCTTCAGAGGCAGTTCAGACCTGCATATCTTTATTGATACAGGTTCTAAAGGCAGAGTAGAAAAAGCTATTAGAAAAAAGTTTGCCAAGACAAAAACATAGGATTTAATGTGTTTGTCATGAAATGCAAATGGCAGTAATTACAGGCTTTTTGTGTTTCTAAGAAATGTGTTTAGTTTAGGGTAAATATGATCAATATGAAAATGTTATAATGCGTGCAGCCATGTTGTATCCCAACACTTTTTATTAGTTGAGGGGAAGCAAATGTTGCACTTGGATTTAATGAATTAACTGTACTGCATAGCATAAACAGTGACCACTGCACTTACTGTCTGAGCTGAGATGAAATTTGGAAGAAACCTTTTGGAATGAAACAACAATAACGCTTCAGCTGAATAATCAAATGTTTTATTCATGTGTGCACTCCATTTTGTTCTCCAGTAGAAATGTGGCATATCCAGAACTTTGATCATTAATAAGAGCATGAATGCTGAAGCATTTTTATTTTCAGCATGATCACTTATGGTCTCTTGCATACCTGTACTGCAATCTGATGCTCTGTCTAACCACTTGAGTGGAAAGTTCACCTACTTTGCATGGAGCAATTCTAAGTCAATTTCCCCAACTTTCTCAAGCGGAAAATGAGCAGAGCACAGATAAATGCAAAATTCATTGTCGTTTGCGTGGTATATCAGCTTTATGATTACATACATAAAGCCATAGTGAAAATCCTGTATACTATCAGCAGGGAACCAACTCTAACTTGAGTTACCTTGCATAAATATTCTACAATAATTCCCATGGTAATGATCCTTTCCAAGCATTTCTGGTTTTGTTAGGCTTTGTTGTCCTTTCATTAGTTAGTAGCTATATAAATATATAGTCCCTGACAAAGCTATATAATTATGGATTCACAGATAATTGGATTTGCTGAAGCCAGAATAAATGCTTGTGAAGCAGCATGGCCCGGCAAACAGACTATTGTACTGAGGTAAGACTAGCACCTGACTGGAATAAATGAATTACAGACTCAAACAGTTGCATAGTGATGACATTTAAACACTGGATAAGCACAAAAGTTTGAGGTAGCATCTTGTTATATTTTCATGAAAATAAAATTAAAGTGTGCATATTTTCAGATGTTTTTTTTAGACAGTGACTGGAAAGGGGAAACAAAGTCTTTTGGTATACTAATTATCTGTCCATTTCTTACTTGCTTCTGTTTTATGTTGGAAGGTTGGTGAAATAGAGCTGGTGCCTAACCAAGCAGTCACTGAGAGATGGGATACATCCTGGACAGATCACCATTTCATCACAGGACCCACACAGAGATAAACGAGACAAAACTCACATGAACACAGCCAGATTTCCTAACAAGGAATGTTTTTGGAGTAAGTGGGGAACCCAGAATACCTTTAGAAAACCAATGCATACACAAAGAGAGCAAGTAAACGAATGCAAGATTTCATGGTGAGGCTGTCGGGGTTGAACACTTCTGCATCATGTAGGTCACCAATTAATTAGTTAGAATTTAATTTACGTAATTTCCTTTTGGGATCAGTACATTATTTTTGAATTGAATTGAATTGAACCATGGTCAAATATGTAATTATTCCCTTGGCTTTTCATCATTAGCAAGTTGTTATTTTTTCCCAGCTGCAGTATAATTGGTTGAAAATCTATTGGTTCGTCAATCTGTTGGTCTGTATATTTTACCAGCTTTCTTGGTCGATTGGATAATTTACATAGTTGTTTTTAATTATCTAAGTTTACAGTTTGTTTCCTTAACTTCAAAATCAGGATTTTATGTTTGCTCTGAAAATGTGAGATTTAATATTTTTACATTAGCAATTAAAGCAAATTTGTATGAATTGCACTCTTATTCAATATAGAACCCAGACAGAAGAGAAAAATGTGCGGGTTATCCATATTAAATCAAGAAAACATTTGCAAGATGATACACAATAAACACAAAGTTTCCCTGTTTTCTATTTTAAACCTCAAAAACACTGAATGATTAACTTGGACATAAGGTTTTCAGTAATTATTGCATTGTTCACTTACTAAGAAAGCCCACTGATACAGATATTTCTCTTCCTGCACGATGTATAATTTATTCTAAAATTATTTGTCCATTAAGCTCCTTTAAATTTATCATCCGAGTTACGGTAGACGTGTCTCTCCGCTATAAATGCAGAACATCTGAACTACGCTGAGGCTGTTGGTCACGGAGGAGAGCAGAATAATGAAGGGAATTCAAATCAAAGTTATGTGCTCATTCCAGCCTCCACTGGTACTGGGACCTCAGCCAAACATTCTTGTGGCGTAATAGTGCTCTTGTCTTTCGAATTTTATCACTTAGAAGACCTGCCATCTGCTCAGACCCAGAGGTGCAGGAAGACTGATTCAAAATAGAAGCAATAATAGATAAGGTCAGATGCTCAGTAAAGGCATGTGTAAAATGACTGCTCTAGTCTTGGCATTATGCAATGGCATGTGGTGCATTGACAGATTTATTGAGAAGCTTTAATGCTGTCACTATATATTGAATGAATATGCTTTGGACGTGTACAAGGATATTTATTTTTATCGCAGGTAATAATAATGACATTAATGCCTAGATCCTGTGGATAATCAGCCATTCCATGTCCTTGATATGTAAAGTAATTGAAGCGAACATTTTGAAAGTGCTGCTTAAAGCAGATTTGATTGGGACCGGAGCCAGAGCTGCAAGGCCACGAAAAGCAGCAGATAAATCTGCTGATGCGGGTTTTCCTGCATCACAAATCCTCTTGATTACTCCACTCTTGTATGTTTTGGGTAAATGATTTGTGGGAGCTTGGTTAGTGATGCCGTCATTCAAAAACGGGAGCAGCTCCACACATTTCCAAACTCAGGCTTGAAAACTGATCTACGGCACTGGAGCAGGAATTGACCCTCATCGGATAAACCATTCCAAATTGCCTCCTTGATATATAGCTACCTCTTGTTACTGCGCTCCCCCCTGTCAATTTTCCCTATTCCCCTCAAGGTCAACTCTCTGTGCTGTTGGACAAAGTAGCAGAACAGCACTCTCTTTACTGCCTGCCTCACATCTGACTCTACCTCTCTCAAACCCCCACACTCTGATCACAATGTGCTCCAATGACATCCCAGGTAAGTTAATAATCACTGACACCTTTGCGCTGCACCTCAAGGGTCAGCGGGGGGGGGGGGGGGGGGGGGGGCCACAAAAAAATCAAATAATTTTTTTTTTAAATGTTTTTAAAAAAAAAAAAACAACTAAAAAAAAAAATAAATAAAATTTTTTTAAAAAAAAAAAAGAAAAAAACAAATAAATAAACTT
>CAEGAF010083211.1:0-30091 GCA_903067075.1 Micropoecilia bifurca | reverse complement strand
ATGTTTCCAACAAACTTCTTTCTGTCCTTCACGAACAGCTGTATTTCCACTTAAATTAAATTTCACACTTTTGAGTCTATCTGCTAATTAGGTGACATCTGAAGGCAGGTGTTGCTAGTGTGATCAGTATAAGATGAGTGAAACAGAAATGCATATCATAAGTTTTAGATTTGAAAAAAACAAGGTCCTGTATTACATAAATATGTATGTCTGTCATTTTGCAGATAAATTAAAATTAATTGTGACATGACAAAATACTCAAACGTTCAAGGAGTATGTATGTTTTGAAGCCATCGACAAGGGTGAAATTAAAGGTAGGTTTGTTTTTCTCTACAAAAACCTTGCATTTTAACAAAGGTGTTTGCACTTTAGACAACATTTTAAAATACTTCTACTCAGAAGTTAGAGTGAAAGTTTTAGTTTAGTAGCTTTTCTGCAGAGATTCTGGGTCAGATCCAATTAAATGATCTCAGACCAGGCTTGACGTTAGGAAATCCTCAGGATACAGAAATACACAGGAACACAATGAACGCTTTCAACCAAAAACACTCTATTCTTTTCTCATATCTGCAAGTAAATGAATATCAAATACAGCTGCGCTCAGACAAAAAAAGGCCTTTCCTGATATGACACAGCGGGGCTGTTTCGACACCTACAGCTCGTCCTGTCTCCTTCTCACCACAACTGGCCTTCTCTTTCTGTAATCCCCCAGTATATTAGCCTTAGGGTGTGGACAAACAGCACAGCAGATAATAGGAGGAGGACAGGACTTGTAGCAGCTTGTAATGTCAGTGCCCATGGTGCTCTCCTTCACCTGAACATCAAAGTCCTCACCAAGTAATTGGGTTGTACCTGTCAAGAGTTTGTACAGATACTAACGGCTTAGTGCTACTTTTTAAAAAGATTTACTTCTCCATCAAAATCATGAAGCAGTAAGTTTAGAAGTGAGTGCTACTTTATTTGCTTCCAAGTTTTAATTTCAGCCATGCTCTCTGTGACACGCCTACCTGCGCTGCTCAGACTTGTACAAACAGAAACTTTTCAACAGGCCTTCTTGTGAATAATGAAACTCCTGCCAGGCTTTACAGCTCCTTTTAAAGACTGTAACCTCTGAATCAAAATGTGAAACTTGCCTTGGGGATGTGGTGAAACTGTGAGAGATGTCTTTTGAACACAAAGCAAATTTTAGTAAAGGTGTAAATTGTTCATAGGAGAGCAGGAGGTCTATATTTTTGCTTAAACTGCATGTGCAATACATATATAGCAAATTGAAACATGATCCATTTACAGCCATCATACCACAGTGGAGGTAAACTTGCAGGTTAACTTAAAAAAATATTTTAGAAGAATCATTTTGCTTTATGATGTGAAAATAAACCATACCTATTAACCCATCTATGTATTTATGATTATCTATATCTATGAGACCACACAATATAAATTAAAGTTTGAGCCAACCCTAAACCAACAACATTTTGATTACAACATAATACAAAATGGCAGTATTCAAATATTTTTGTTAATGAAAATAATGATTTCCTTGAAACTAATTTTATTTTTGTAGGAAAACATTTTACGAGATTATATTATATTATATTATATTATATTATATTATATTATATTATATTCAGAGCTGAAAATAAATTGATTGTACAAGAACAGGCAGAAAGAACAAAATCTTTAAAATCTAGTGTGTACTTCAGGATACATCAGAACAATAAAAAGACCTCAGCCCACAGTCAGACCAATGACTACAGTGCTCAGAGAAAAAACAAAAAAGCACAAGACCTCTTGGAATGATCCAGTTTCCTGGCAGGCAAACTGGAAATGAGGGTATAAGAACAACTTGTTTAAAATAGATAAAGGGAAAGCATATTCTCTCTAATAGCATGGCAACATGACTTAGGTTTGTTGCATTTGAATGAATCACACCACTTTAGGAACAATCTTCTTTGAACAGAAAAGAGCAAATTAAAAAAAGTATCTCAGCACAAGCACTTTTTTCAACCCAATATCCAATGTGATAAAGAGTTGATGATCTGGTCTTTTATTGTGTGTGGATGACTTGGACACCGAGGAGTTAACCATAAGCTTCCAACTATGACAATTAATTGAGGAGTTAAAACTATCTATGTGACAATTAAAATGTGACTTAAACATGGGCAATAAACCCAAACACAGCAGGAGAAGAATGCTTGTTTTTCTGCTTGAAAAAGAAAAAAAATAGTTGTATTGGCCTGGTCAAGTCTAAACCTTATTCCTGTGGAAAAGATGTGCTATCTAATAAGATCAAAGAGAAAACAACTCCTAAGAAAACAATGACTCTACAAGATGCTGCATATGTTTTCTTTGAACTGTTTTTACCTGTTTTTGGATCCACGTCAAAATTCTTCTTGTGAGATTCTTGCATCTGATAGGAAATCTTCCCCTCAGAGGACGTGTCCAAATCTGTGGCCAACACTTGAATGACCGAGGTCACTTTATCCACATTTTCCTGGACAGATGCAAAATACACTGGCCGGGAAAGCTCTGGAGCATTGTCGTTAACGTCCAGAACCTCCAGAAAGACATGAGTCCAGGAGATCAGAGGCTCAGTTCCCAGATCTGTGGCGTAGACAGAGAGCCAGTAATGCTGTACCGTCTCTCTGTCCAGCGCTTCTGCTGTACGAATCACACCTGAAGAGCACAAAAAGATTCAAAACATTATAATCCGTTTTATGATAAATATTCTTTATTTGTCGTTGTTTTGGGAATAGGAGGGGAAGAGAACTTTTACCATTCTGAGCTAACTAATTTGGACAAAACTGTTTACATAAAAATACTTAATTGAAACATCAATCAAAGCCAAATGAAGAACTGTCAGTTTAAACTTTAAACTGACTCCACACAGGGTGAGAACTTAAAAAATAAAAAGAAAAGAAGAAAATGGGTAATATTTCAGCACTGTTCCACCATGACTCCATTTAGCCTGATTTTATCTGAACCCTAAGTGCAGCAGCAGGCTAATGGAATGCAGGGCCGATATGCTGCGGGGTCACCAGGTATCTTCCACACTGATGGAAAAATACCTGTGGAAGAACTGACCTGTACGACAAGTTTATCAAAAACTCAGAAACAGCATCAGGAAAGGCATTGATGTAAAGATCCACTGTGTTTATAAACTTGCTAGATTGGACTGGCAATAATATGCAAATGGGATTTCATGTTTGTGATTATACCTGACTTTGACCTTCAACCTATTTGGTAGCACATTCTGATAAATGTGTCTGTGTTTCTCCACTACATCAACTGTCACTAAAGCATTCTCTCCGCAAGCTCTGTTAAGATGCTCTTTAGAGATTTCAATCAAATCACATGAACCTTGTCAGAACAAGCAGCGACCTGGAGTTCAGCTTGCAGGTGGACTGTCTTGAAATTTCACACCTTTAAGTGATTTGTGTAGTCTGATGATTTTTGAATGTGTAATGATTAAATATGACATGATAATGAATGGACAGGTGACGTTAACACAATGTGTATCACTTAGCGTGGCAGGCTCTCTTCCTGAGAATGTTCAACCAATTTTTAAATTTCATTGAAATGAGTCTCTTTAACATTACTTCAGTAGCTGACACATGAAGTACAAAATATTATGTGACATAAAACTAAGTACTAATTAGCAATGTTTCCAACAAACTTCTTTCTGTCCTTCACGAACAGCTGTATTTCCACTTAAATTACTTCAGTAGCATTACTTCAGTAATGCTACTGAAGTAACATTACTTCAGTAGCTGACACATGAAGTACAAAATATTATGTGACATAAAACTAAGTACTAATTAGTTTTATGTTTCCAACAAACTTCTTTCTGTCCTTCACGAACAGCTGTATTTCCACTTAAATTAAATTTCACACTTTTGAGTCTATCTGCTAATTAGGTGACATCTGAAGGCAGGTGTTGCTAGTGTGATCAGTATAAGATGAGTGAAACAGAAATGCATATCATAAGTTTTAGATTTGAAAAAAACAAGGTCCTGTATTACATAAATATGTATGTCTGTCATTTTGCAGATAAATTAAAATTAATTGTGACATAAAACTAAGTACTAATTAGTTTTATGTCACAGAATTAATAAAAACTGCAGCAGGTTGTATAGTGCTATTGAGATCATAGGGATCTGACTGCATGGATTTTACTTGATTGATAGGATTAGTTTTCATCATCTTTTTAAAATCAAAATAATAAACACAATGCATTTTCTGATGTTCTTGCTTTCCACTGAAGAAGTTGTTATTGTTAACCATTAAGCTGATTTTCACTACAAAGAAAAAAACCTGACAAAATTATTATAAAATTACCAGATAAAATTAATTGGTCAACAAAGCACCTTAAAATACTCCTCCATCTCATTGTATTAAGGTGGCACAGTTGTATTGTGTACATTATAAACACAGCTGCTAAATGAACAACTGCCTAGGAAAACAATAGATGCTGGCTAAACTTCTCATAGTTGAAGAAAAAAAGCATTATAGTTATTAAAAATGAAACGATTGGAAGACGGTAGTTGGGTTTGATTCTAATCATACAGTGACCTAAAGGCTTAATTTAACTGACAAGCTAATCTTTAAATAGTTTTAATTTACACACATATGCCAGTTGTGATGTTTATATTGCATTTTCTCATAGTTTTTAACTTGTTTTTCTTTTATCCTGTCTTGCGGACATGGATTACACTGAAGCTTTATGTGGCATGAAACTGCAGCACTTATTTAGTTCTATTAACTAACTTTAAATATCATCACTTTTCTAAAATAATGACCTCAGTCATTTTTAGCCTCATGTGATTGTGGCAAAAAATAAATAAACAAAAATGCCTTTTGGGAAAACATGACTTAGGCCATTGTTTTAGGAAGGTAACGATGCGTTTAACATTTGACTGAAGAAACTATTCATAAATATATTGGATTTTCTTATCAATGTGGTCTTTGTAAGGTATTCATAGTATAAATGCTTCAGGCCATTGCATTTTCAATTGATGCTAAAAAATTGACTTGACAAAACTAGACTGCTTCTGATTACTCTATCATTCAGTTTGACCCCAAACTCAAAATATATTTAAAATTGCAACAAATTTTTTGAACAGTGAAAGAAAGCTCAATTTATTTACCTGTTTCTTCATCAATAGTGAAAACTCCAAGCCCAGAGCCATCGCTGATATGGTATCTGACCACTGCATCTCGACCCAGATCTTTGTCTGAAGCCGAGACCATTACCACTGATGTCCCCACTGCTGCATCCTCCATCACTGCCGCTTCATACACAAACTCTGTGAACACTGGCTTGTGGAGGTTTTCATTGACATCCAGAACCTCAATTTCCACAAAACAGGATGATGACAAGGAGCGAGGGAGGCCGTGGTCCACGGCTTGAACTGTGAGATTGTAAGCTGGTCGCCTCTCAAAGTCCAGCTCACGTTCCAGGGTCAAAGTTCCAGTAGAGGAGTCAAGATGAAAGATCCCACCCTCTGTGCTCATTAGTCTGTATGTGACAAGACCTCCGCTACCTAGGTCGAGGTCTACGGTCTCCACCCAGACAAGCAGAGTCCCCACAGGAACATCTTCTGCAACTTTTATATGATAGACCTTTGGCACAAATTTAGGTGGGTTGTCATTTATATCCTCCAAAATCACCACCAGGTTAGTGGTAGAGAACAACTGAGGACCAAGTCTGGCTTGATCTATGGCTCTGATCCAGAGGTCATGTCTGGGAGAGTTCTCCCGATCCAATGGACCCATCAAAATCACCTCTCCGGTCAGTTCATCAACTCTGAATGTGTCAGTGGGAGTCAGGAAGGAGTATAGGATATTTCCATTCAAATCTGTGTCAACGTCCACTGCTCTGGCTCTGAAGATAATAGAGTCTTTCTCAGTGTTTTCAGGTACTCGAATCACATATCTGGGCTGATCAAAAACAGGAGGGTTGTCGTTGACATCTACTATGTTTACAGCGAGGAATTTCCAGGCAGATGTTTGTGGTGTTCCCAAGTCATAAACTGTAATGTTCAGGATGTAGAACTCTTTGGATTCTCTGTCCAGGGGGCAGGCTAAACGAAGCTCTCCAGAAAACGTGTCAATAGCAAAACAACCATCTTCATTCCCTGTTGATATTGCATACACCAGCATACTGTTATAGCCAGAGTCCATGTCTGTGGCCTTGAACTGGAGAATGGTTGAATTAAGTGTGTAGTTCTCAGGAACATCGATAGAACTTGGAATGCTCTTAGCAATTTTGGGAGAATGTCTGTTAGTGATGTGGATATCCGAGAAAGACTCTTCTTCTTGGTTGATTAAAACTGGCTTTATTGACTCTATTAGTTTATCAGTCATCTTTTTAAAAATGCCTGTTTCCAAGCAACTCACTGTTGTGCTCTCACCTTTGTTTGTGACAGTTACTCTTACAACTGAGACTTCAGAGTGATGCTTTCCATCTGAAGCAACAACTCTCAGGGTAAATGAGCCCTCCTGTGGGGGAATTTGCTTTTTAAGAACGATTGAACCAGAAATGGAATCAATGCCAAAGATTTGGGCCTCGTTCCCTGACTCTATTATGTACTGGAGCTGCTGCAACTCATCCAAATCAATGGCCGAAATCTCAGCAAGTATGTGTCCCACTTTTAAATCAAGTGGTATGGTGATGTTGCAGCCGACTCTTTCAAACAGAGGGATGTTATCATTCAGGTTGTTCAGGGTTATTGTCACGGGGCATTCGCTGACCTGGCTGAAGGGACTGCCACTGTCCGAAGCCCAGACTCTTAGGTGATACCGTCGTTTCATAAGTTCATAGTCTAGGTGTTCAGAGGTCGAGATAATGCCTGTAAATGAATCTATAGTGAAAGGTAAAGGTCCAGAACTTTCAATAGAGTAGGTAACAAATCCATTTTTACCTGCATCAATATCTGAAGCAGCAACTTTTAAAACGCTGCTGCCAACAGGCATGTTTTCATCCACTGTAGCCTGGTATGATGTTTGTCTGAACTGCGGATTGTTATCATTCTCATCGGAAATCTTGACCACAATATGAGTCTCTGCTTCACCATGATTGGCCACCACATCAAATTCATATCGATTTTTCCTCTCGTAGTCAAATTTCTCTGCTGTTATGATAATCCCAGTTTTGGGATGGATTTTAAAATTCAAGCTGTCTGCATTGTTTTTGATGCTGAATGTAACATTTTGATCAAATGAAGTGACAGAAACTTTAGTCACATGAGTTTTAGGAGGGGAAAACTCACTTAAGGTGACAATATAGGTGTCCTCTAGAAATGTTAAGGGCCACTGAGGACCTGCTGGAATGTGAATTTTTGTAATTGGAGACAGAAAGCTTGGGGAGCTCCTATCTTTAGCTTGAAGGGACAAATTCAGCCCAAAGGGATTTTGAGACCAAACAATCCTCTTTGTTGAAATCACTTGGAAGTCCATGTTTTGCACACCTGAAGGGATTATCTCAAAACACTGGTGAGGATCCCCATTTACAATATGAAGAGATTCTACGGGCTTGACTCCTGCTTCAACATGGATGCTGATATCTACCTCTCCATCTGCAGACACTTTAAGTTTTGGGGGAGGGGTGATGACTGGAAACTCCTTTGGCATCTTTTGTATGTTGACTGTGACGCGAGCAGTGTTTCCAAATTTTTGGATGCCTGATATCTTTTTCATTCTGTCCTCTGCTAATACTGTGAGGTCATACCTCTGCGTCCGAGTGTGATTGAGCTTCTTGACAAGGGTGACCACGCCTGTGAATGGATCGACAGAAAATGGATGAGCTCTGCTTGTGAAGGAGTAAAAAAATTCAGCATTGGTTCCAATGTCAGCATCTGTTGCGCTGACTTTGACCACACTTGTCTTGAGTGGAGTGCCTTCCGTTATATCCACATTGTACGACGCGGGATAGAAAAGCGGCTTCAAGTCGTTAGTGTCGAGCACTTGAATAAACACCTTTGTCTTAGCCTGTAATTCAAAAGTGCTTTCTGTTGCTTCCACTGTGAGAGTGTAGCTGTCTCTGACCTCCCTGTTCAGCAGAGCTGAGTTACTGCTGCGAGTTTTGATCCTAAGGAAGCAGAAATCCCCCACTGATAGAGCCTCTGCTTGGAAGAAGTCTTCATCGTCACCTGCAACAATGTTATATTTGATGTCCCACAATAGGTCTGTCAGTGGAATACCCATCTTCACAGGGATATCAACATACATCCGCGGGGCAGAGTTTTCATTGATAGTGGCATTGTAAAGATGGTGTGTGAAGCTTAACAGAGAAGTGTCTTTTCCTTTTCCCATTACTCCATGACACTTTGCTACAAGGAGAAATGTCACTAAAGTGAAGAGTTTTGTTCTTGATATTGCCATCTTCAGTACCTCGTTGTCTGACCTCAGACCTGTGAGAAGGAAAAACAGGAGTATTAAAAGATGCATTAAACTTTAAATGAGGAACAAAAGACGCTTTGAAGCTAAAACAATAGAGTCCTTTGCTCATATTTGTATCGACTTGTTCATCTGCACATAATACACTTGTAGTCATAACTAATACCCACATTATTATGTATACATGGTACAGAGCCACACAACAGCAGAGAGGAGGTCTGTGGCGTGTTTGACTCGTCCTAACTTGCCCATACTGAAAAACTGTAAAACAAGTAAAACAGAGCCGTGTTTCAGGCCTTCAAGCTGTTTCAGACAGGTGGCTTCTAGATCCCTTCCTCAGAATTATTCCTTTGGAGAACGAGAACTAGAAAAAATAATTGACGTGATTCTCTCTAAGCTTCTTTTTTGGCAGAGGGATTTATTGTTCGATGACTTGGTGTCTTGCATATGACATCAGAGGGTTAAGCAGGGATGCAGGGATCTTAATTTAAATGGTTGTACCAGTAACAACTGACATGAATCACCAAACTGCTGCATTCATATCATATTTGACGCAAAACTCTGAAATGTTAGACAAAGACGACTATTTCAACAGTTTATATTGACCCCACTGCACAGTGCTTAATTATTTCTTCAAGACTGTGCTTCTTTTTAATTATTGTTCATAAAGCCAATGATGACTTATAAATGATTAGCCTAGTAAATATTGTTTGTCCGTACAGAATTGTACAAGTTTAGTAACTTATTGAAAAAACATTTTCCTGAACTGAAATTTTAACTTTAAAATATCTCAAGATAAATGAATAAATGATAAAACTGAAAAATGTCTAAGTTATAAAAATGCACAGAAAATGAACATTGCAAACACAAAATTTTTTTGCTTTCAAACAATATTTTCTCATGAAAAATTATTTCAGGCATGAACTTAAAGAAAGGAAGTTTTTCTTTCACAATATTGTAGGCAATATTAAACTTATTGATCATCTTTCCCTTTTCTGAGGATCTGGTTACTCCTGCCTGAAACCAAAAGCCAGCAGGTAGAGGAGACAGTAAGGACCGGCATTGTGCTTTGAGGCTGTTTCATTGAGAAGTACAGGTGAATAATCAAAGGACTAAATCCAAAATCTGAATCTTGAATTGTCCCACAGCATTAAACAAACATAAACCTTTATAATGGTCTTCTGAAAACACCAGACTAAACCAAAATGTTAAAAATATTATGGACTAAACTCTAAGGTCAGGTTGGTGCTGCAAAATCCAAAGCTTTATAAAATGAAATGACATCAGACTTAAATAGTGCTTTTGAGGACAGTGAGAGACACTTTACATAAAATCAGTCATTCCCATTCATGCACACATTTATATGCGTTATATCGACTTTACCAATTTTCCCAAGAAGAGGAGTCACATAACCAACCAGACTTGCTGTAGGTTTTGGAAAAAGCATGTGATAAAAAATTAAATTCAATTGAGGGAAGTTTAATCAAATACCGTTAGAGCTAAATATTTTCGTATTCAGTCACCTTGAGAAAAGAATGAGTCCAACAAGTAACAAGAAGCCAAAAATTAAAAATTAACATTTTATGCTCATGAGGAGTTTATGTGCAGGTTCCAGAGCTTTGCTTTCACTTTCAACCTCTTCATGTCTAATGGTGAGAAAATTAATTCTGACATTTTGCTGTTGTAACTTATCTGTAAAAAAAATCTAGGTTTTTCATACCATGATGTTGTTGAAACAATTGCGTAACCGATGCTATCAAAAATCACTACAACTACGATTAACTTAGATCCAAAGGAGATTTTAATATTCCATGGTTGGGTTGATGTTTTTCTTCAGTGCAGGTGCAGCGCTTTCTTTAACCACAAAGATATAAAAAATTAAAAATCAGCACTCGTTTCATGAAGTTAAACGTTAACTCATATTAGGATGTCACATTTTACTGTATGCACTTTAATTGTGAACAGCATTGTGGACCCTAATCTACCAAAGTTTTCACTGCATACAACCATAAAATACCAATGTTAAGATTTATATATTTTTAAAATTGCATAGTAATTAACTACTAGGACATCTTATGGCTGATGCAGAATCTACTTTTTTGATTATGGTAGGTATTATTACGACAACTCTTTTTTTTGTCAACAAATTAAAAGAAAGGATAGGTATGTAGGACCAGAGATACTGAAAACTAACTTAGTAGTTTCACAAAAGATACAAAAAATAACAAAACACCATAACAGCAGAACACCACATGAGCAGAAAGAAGTTAAGCTGTCAAAACATAAATTTTGTGAATTTACAAGGTTTTTTTCTATTATTCACACACAGTTAAAAAGCAGAACAATACTTAGAGATCAAAGATTTACTGACATCAGAGGAATGAAACACAACTCCATGCATTGTATTCATGCTTAAAGAAGAAGCTACCTGACACCACTCTCATATCACTGGAGCACCCAGTTATATGAATAAATGTGACAGAAGCAAACAAAGAATGTTTACAAAAACCTGTGTCATATTTTAAACCCACAATCCATGTGGGATCCAAAAACACTGTTCAGGTACACAATATGCTGAACATGCAGGTGTTTGACTGGCGCTGGTGGTTTCAGTAATGGATTCCAGGTATGTGGGATTTTATCTCGAATCGTTCAGTGACAGGTATTCAGATTATAACTGTCATGGTGCCACTTGGATTTCAGGGAAAATAAGGCATTTCAGATCTACAGCACGGAACCTTTTTCCAGATATTTTGTCTTTTACCACCACTAAGTGTCTTACTCGTAATTTACAACATTTTCTTTTACATATGACATTGTGCTCCATTTCAATGATACGGATTAATTGCATAAATATTCTATGTCATTAAATATACGTTGAGACTATAGCTAACATATTTTGATGTATATATTAATTCTGTGCGACAGACTGGCGACCTGTCCAGGGCGTACCCCGCCTCTCGCCCGGAACGTCAGCTGGAGATAGGCACCAGCAACCCTCCCGACCCCCCCAAGGGACAAGGGTGCAAAGAAAATGGATGGATGGATGGATATTAATTCTGTATTTGGCAATAAACAGCACCATATTTGACAGTAAACTAAACCCGATTTAAAACAAGTCTTGTAAAACTACAATACATTATAAAATACTAAAGGTAGTTTTAATAATCATCTTTTTGACTTTTGACGTACAAGTAATGACCAATGGTTCTATACTTCTTGTAATTTAACTTGCCTGAAGACAATGCAGACCATTGAATGCTCTTTAGCAACACAATATCACACAGCAGAAACACAAATATTTGTTCAGCTAAAGGTAAATCCTTTAATGAGCAGCCAGAGGAGGGTGATTTAAGAAGGAGATGAAAATGGATTACTGTCTGACTACAAACACCGTTCTGTTCAAGTATAATGTACCTTATATCAAACACGTAATGAATCCAACAAATCAGCCCTGTTTGCTTTGTCATCCCTGGCTAATAGATGTTTGCTCTCATAAACTGCAAAGGGGTTAGGTGTGTGGAAGCTGCCTAGACTGTTCAGAATCTTTCAAACCACGTAGCTTGACAAGAACAAAACTACTGACTTTCTGCTCTCCTAGTTTTGAGCTTCTCAGTGACTTTCACATATTTTCATGTTTATTCCTAAAACCTTTCATCAAAAGATACAGCTCTGCAGGGCAGAGGCCTCAGGATGTTACTGTTGGTTCAACTCACAAACAAACTAACACCTCCCTCCTTCTGTGTGCTCCAGCAGGCGACCTGCAGCCACATGTTCGGCTCCAGCTTGCTGGGTCACATTTCGACATCACCCCACATGCCTCCCAGCATAGAAGGGGAACTGTTTTTGCAGCTTTTCTTCACCCCATCAATGATCTCTGTCTGTCAGTGAGAGCATGATGAGCTTGTACTTTCTGCTGTGTTGAAACCTACAACAAACTCCCACTGTTAAGCACAATGCAGGCAAGTTCTTTGAAGTTTAAAAGCACTTGTTCTGCCAAATATCTTTGACATAGTGGATTACCACCATCAGGTTCAATATTTAAATTTTTTTCTTTCTTATCATGTATAGAAAAAGATTTGTGATACGTACACGTATGCTGGTAGATCTCGCAATCGACCTCTATTTCAAAATAAGGTATATTACGTAATTCTTAATTTTTTGGTTAAATATGATTTCACTGCAAGTGCAGCTTTTGTAACGTACTGGATGTTATAAGAAGCATCAACAGCTCTGCAGATGATACTTGTCTCTGATGTGAAATAAAAACACTCAAACAGTTAAAGAAGCATGTATTACGACTTAAAATGCTGAAAGTAGATTAATATTCAACTTCTAAATTCTGAGGTAGCCGAGAACTAGACATTAGGACATTAATCGTGGCGTTTCTATTTTATCTGTTATTTATATGCGTGTTGTCGGGGGGAAGGATGGATATTTATATAATGCAAGTACACAAAAGATGTGTACTGAAGCATATGGACCTACGTTGTCACACATTTTTATTTTCTATTCTTTTATTGACGTTTAATGTCCCTTTAAATTTTGATGTATTATTGACTATTTAGTACATAAACACACCAACTTTTCATATTGGTGATATAAACCATTTCACTGACATGAATATGTGCTTTCAAGGAAATAACTATCCTCAAAAGTACATTCCCAGAACCTCTAGTCCCTCCAGGAAGCTTTGAGTCTCCCGTTGTTCTACAGTTGGGACTTGGAAAGAAATCCTGATTTAAGTCAGATATCTGACTTTTTTCTCAGAATTCTGAGATTAAAGTCAGAATTGTTTCTTTCATGTTTGTTTGTTTGTTTGTTTTTCTAGTGGCCCTTATCCTCTTCCGTACTTATCTGTCTACATTACTCTTGCTACAACTAGTGGAGAAAACACCAAGAGCCCTCAACTGCTTCACTCTAGGCAGAGATTCATGGACCACTGGTAGGATAAATAATTGATGCCACTCTACTTGTAATCTATTAGAGAAGAATAGTTGTTCAGTCTGAAGTTCACTTCCATTTCATTTTCGTTAAATGTGTAAACATTGTACATTTGATATGAACATTTAGTGCTTGGCAAAAGCACATTTATTGCTTTCCTTTTTTGAGAATACTTTATAATATCAAGACTTATGATGTTTGCCAGATGTTTAGATGAGATACAAAAAAAGACACCTGCCTCAGTGTAAAAACTCATTTTTTATAGAAATAACTTACTTGAATTTTGTGTGGTTTACTTTTATTCAGACTATAATTACTGTTCTGAACCACTTAAGCATCTTACTACGCTAAAGTTCTTGGACAGTAGGTGTCTGAGAAGCTTGACCTCTTTATTCAACTCCAAAGGACATTTGTTTTGTACTGTGGTCCAAAACTTAATGTTTCAGTACTAAATAAAAAAACCTGTGTGGCATTTTGGAGTAGAATACAGTCAGAAAACAGGTCATCAATGCAAGTTTGTTCTCTCCAGGACAGAGCTTTAGTGCATTCATTGAAAAGGAATCCATTTCCTGTGTGATGACACCACTTTGATGAAATGAATCAAGCATCTGCATGCCTGCAAGTCTTCCACTGCAAACCCAGAACTTTATGACAAAACTATAAGACGGGACTAAAAGGTTCACACCTTACAGCTGTCATTATCTCTGTCTGCGTTCTAATACTGTATGTGTTGGAATAGTTGATGAATAAAAAAACATCATGGTCTTCCTTTTTGTCCTTGAAAATGATACAGCATTATGCCTTTTGCCCCTGCTTGTGCAATTGTGTTCATCACATGAAGTTTGTTCCAATTGTTTTGTAAAAAGAAAAAAATAGAAAGAAAGAAAGAAAATAAGGAACAAAGTGATTACACCCATGTCATTTAGAAGAAAGAAGAGAAAACGACTTGGCTCTAACACAATGTATCAGCAATCACATCAAGAATCTGCTTTGTATCTGGGTGTCTTAAAAATGGGGAAGAAAAAACAGATCCGGTGCGTATTTCTATAAAGTCAAATTGAGATTCATCTTTATATCTTATTTCAGTAAAATATCTCTATTTCTCAACTAAAAATATAATAAATACAATAACTATTGTTTGTTTTTTGTTTTTTATACAACACAATAGTTTGTATAGAAATGTGGTATTAGAAACTCCACTGATTTCGTGCTAACTTTGTGTGGAAAAGTACAGGATACATGCACACAGCTAAGATACAAGGTTGACTGAATAAGATTTTATCATAGCCGTTTCTTTTTCCTGATTTGTATGCCAGGTGTCTCCCAAATTTGCATGGCAGTTATCAAACAAGGATGAGTTACATTTTCACTACTGCTTGAAGATCATGCAGGGGACAGAGCAAACATGAAGATGAGTGCCTACAAAATCATCCGCAACGCTCCAGCCCCACTATCAAACTTAGTCGTAGCTGAATATGAGCACATGCCACATTTTCATATTTTTATTTGTAAAAAGATGAACTGCTTAGAGTGGGTTTTTAACATGCTAGGAATTACTTTCTGTTTTCCTCTTTATAAAACAACATATTTGTTTTTATAAGTTATCCCTCATTGTTTTTAGTGTAGTCATTAAATGCATCCTCTCCATGATTGTCAAGTTCAATTTCCTTTGTATCTATTATGAAAACAACACCTTTAGGCTTTACACTGGTACAATCTGTGACAGTAATGAGTTTGTGATGGAATATTAGGCCATGAGGGATGAGGAGCATTCACCTGGTGTCAGTCTATTAACTGTTCACTTTTTTTATCAAGATGAAAGAATAAAGCAACATTTTCTTTTGAATACAAAAGATGGGCAATGCTTTTCATCTCTGCTGGGAATCACAGAGAAAAATGACCCCAAACTGTCATTGTAGACAATTAGACGTTACAGTGAGAATTAATGGCAGGCGGTTCCAATCAAATTAGAAATTGTTACAAAAAACAAAAAAAAATCATGCAGATTATCAACATTACAAGCTATGCTCAAGATCCCTTGTGTCTGAAAAAGTGACACAAGGGAAGAGTGGTTAAGCTACAGCAGACATTAATGTCATTCTCAGCTGTGTGGGAGAGCCTGATTTAAATCTAACTACAGGTACTCATATTATGCAAATTACTGTTCCAGAAAAAGTATTCTTCCCATTATAAATTTAATTTTCTTTTTTGCTTAAATGGTTGCCAAAAAATGTTAACTGGACAAAGATAACCATAGTAAATCTATGAAGAGCCTTCCAAATAATGAGTTTATAAAAGAACCCTGACCCTCTGGAAATATGATCGGTCCCCTTGGTAAACCATGAATCAGCTGAATGACCCCATTTTTCCTTTGACTGCTATGGTCAACTTTATTAGCCAGGTCCAGGCCTGACTTCTGATAAACCTGTACAATCAAGAACTCAGATGAACAGAATCTACTTGGTGACAAGAAGTAGAACATGAATATAAAAAAAACATCTAAAGAAGCTCAAGAACAGGTCAAAAGCAAAGTGATTGACATCTGTCTCACTGGAAAATAAAAAAAAGCTATTTCAAATACTGCTTATATAGCTCATTTATGTGAAAACATACAAGGAAATAGAACAAGGTAATGACATTTACCAACACACATCCACAAGATATAATTGCATACATGCATACCAAGACATGCATGTATTGGTATGCAAGACATGCATTTCATTCCATCCAATGACAAATGCAAATCACAGCTTACCCTGATTTGGACAAAAAACATGTAACTAAATCACCATTGCTTATGGATAATAATTTTATAAATGGATACCAAATGAACATATCTCTTGTATAATGAGGAGCAAGCGATTTAATGGTTTGAGCACAAATAAAGCTTATTACAAGCTTATCTATACAAGCTTATCTACTTGTAAAGCTTGTATTGTAATTGTCTGTGACCTTGAAAAAGACAATCATAGTCAAAAACCTTGCAATGTTGCAAAATCAAAAAGATTCTCACAAGGAAGAGTGGGCCAGAGATCCTCCACAAGGAATTTAAAGATGGATTGCTAGTTATTGCTAACAGTTGAAAGCAGTCATTGGCGCCAAGAGTTGCACAACCAGTTATTAAGTATAGGGGGCAACTACTTTATGACACCAGGCCAAGAAATGACATGATCAATTGAAATCAGTTGTACTTTTTTATTTACTCAGACTGTCAAGGTCTGATAATAAAAAGTCTTATAAAAATTATTGTAAATGAGCTAAAAGTAATTCAACAGTAGTGATGATCCTAAACTGGTTGATTCAAGTAAATATTGGGGTTAACCAGATTTTGTCCAGCATTCATGTTTTACCACAGGAAGTTAATGCTTCAGCATATGATTTTGGCCTTTTCAGTTGTTTGGGTTAATGCTAATGAGGGCACATTAAACACTGTTCACAGCCATTGTAGTATGACTCAGTTGGTTCAGCTGAGTGTGTGGTTCTCTGCTATAATTATTGTAATTTTTGTGTTCCTAACGACTGTGTGGTTACTCCTGGTTGTACAATAACTTGCCCATCAGGCATAAGATAATTGAAGGTACTGATGATTCTGTAAAAACAAACATGCAATATGCCTGATTATATAAGCACATAAAGAGGTTTTCCTTCTTTTAAACAACAAATAAGTCTTCGGGTGATATTTGGGGGTT
This sequence comes from Micropoecilia bifurca, assembly GCA_903067075.1. NCBI lineage: Eukaryota > Metazoa > Chordata > Actinopteri > Cyprinodontiformes > Poeciliidae > Micropoecilia > Micropoecilia bifurca. The sequence goes on along the minus strand of CAEGAF010083211.1, from coordinate 13,061 downwards.
AGGGCTGGACAAGTCTCTCTGTCTTGTTATCTGAGAGAAATGCTTTCAAGCACTTTGTTCTCACTTTATTACTTTTTCCTGACTGATTCTTATCAGTTCACAGCTCTGACCTCTGACTTCTGAGCTAATGACTCCAGTTGGCAGTAAGATTTATTCTCCTGTTGACTTTATCATAAAGATGACATTACAGCCACTTTGAAGGTGCAATCTTAACCAGTTTAATCCCTTTTTGTTTTTTCCAGCATTACAGGCAGGAAGTAAGGAGGTCTGGTCATGTGACCTTTCACACTAGATACAAGGAATTGATATTGTTTAGAGTAGACACACTATTATTTGACTTCAATCATTTGGTCAAAGTCAAAACAATTGTTTTAGAGGTTCAGACCTTAGAAAAAATGTCTGGCAACAATTGTTGCCAGTGGGATTAAACGGACAATTTTTCATGCCTGTTTTCCTTCAATTAAGGACATTTGGGTCATGTTTTAATAAAGTAAAATATATTTTCTGTCTCCACAACCATAAAAACTTAAACATATTGTATAACCTCAAAAGTACACTTTTTTCTTTTTTTTTGTTTTACTTTCACAGTCAATGCCATTGTTGGAGTTCACTGAGATCAGACTTGTTGGATTAAGTTAGGGCGAGGTTATGATGCTAACCCCTGTCTGGAATTAGAGAGGGGCGTGGCGTTCACTTTACCTCTCTCACACCCACAGTAAGTAAGGCTTTAACTTAAGCTTTGAGGTTGTCCTGTAATAAGTCCCTGCTTTTCTGGTCCTAAAGCAGTTAACCAACAGCAGGAGTTTAAGGCATCCAATCAACTCCTGAGCATCTTTACAACTCAATTTAATGTATTTGGTTTTCATATAAATGTTTTGGGGGGTTTTTAGGTTTGGATGACTCTTATTTTGGACTTCACTGCCTTTGATTTTCTTCTGTTCTGATAAACTCTGCATAAAGGAGCAGCAGAATGTTACTGTCGATACAATATCTTATGAACTGTGAAATTGAAAATTTCAGGAAAACAGTCCAGGTAGGAAAAGCCTGTCAGGTGCTTCATCATGGTATCAGGATGGCTCAATAAAGTTTTGCAGGTCATACATCAAATCTGAGTCAAACAACCTGTGCACAAACAAATATGACAGGTTTGCGCATTAACTCTGCTCTTTTATATGACGCCTTAAGCATATTCTATCGATACAAACTCCAAAGATTACATGTTTTGAGGACTAGAGTCGTTATATTAAGCTCCTTGGTACACACAGTTTTATGAAAACCAACCAAATGATTCTGATTTCTCAGTATTATGATATGGAATGACTCTCTTTTAGCAATAAGTTAACAGTCTCTGAAATGCTCTACATGCACTAGCAGTTGAACAAACCACATAATTTACATAACATTAAGTTTATAAAAGTTGAGGACTCTTGTTGGGTCCCTTGTTTGGTTTTGGGAACTAGATACAAATAATAAAAATAGTGTAGAAATCATGAGTCAGTAGAAGTCTATCTGGTGATTGCATTATGTTTTCTTAACACTGTGTCGTCCTACACACAGTGAAGAGCTGTTGGTCCACTGGAAGCAATAAGGTAAGCATGTCAAAAACAATTTAAGATTTGAACCTCGTCCTGAACCAGTTACCTTGATCCCAAAGTGGCGTCAGAGATGGATCAGGTTTGTGACGTTTCTATCACGTTTGACGGCCCAAACTACAGCAGCTTAAATAGTTAGTATCCTTTACGACAATACAATTTTATCTCTGTGTGAAACAGACTGCTGTCTACAGCGTTAGGTCATGCCAGGTGAAGGGTGAGGGGTTGAGTGGAGGGATCAAGGATGTTCCTTTGAGTTAAATGGACCCCACACACAAATAAGCACCCATGCCCAGTCTTACAACGAAGGCCATCATTACAGAAAGGGTCAAGAAAGGCCTTTGCGGGATTCCCAGTTCGCTTCTCTGTCATTCATTCAGACAATTCTGACAACAGGAGTTGAGCTGGAGTGGACAGGGTAAACAGGCTTAGTTTTAAAATACGGGGATTTTCACTTGGTTGATTAAATATCTCCAATTTAGACAGAAACACACTTCAAAAGTCCAGCAGGTTCATCTGAAGGCGAATCGCTCATTTCACTGCTGGCAGTTTTGTTCATTCTTTAAAAAAAAAAAAAATCCTAACAACCACTTTATCAGCCATCAACCAGTTTTAGTTTTCTCTTAAAATCCCCTGTGAGGCTAGTAGAAAACTCTTTGTAAACACGCAGTGGTCTGAGCAAGTTAGTTGTAATATTTCAACAATTATTAAAAAATAATGTAAAAATCCATAAGTCAGACTACAACCATGGGCAATTAATCTAAACTAAATGAAAACTGTGATTTACCTTTATTATTGAAAAGGCTAAACAAAGCAACATCTGGAATTTCTTACAAAAGATGTTTGAACAAAAAGAGGAATTTGCATTAGGAACATCATTTGTCGTTATTAAAATATTGACCATATTTCGAAGGTCATCTGAGTGTCCATTCGTCACACACACATCTCCATCAATGTGTGTATGCAGTGCAAGCAGACCTTGCAGGAAAGTGACAGAAGCCAGAGGGTGCACTTTCACCTCAAGACCAAACCAACTTCTTAAATGAATAAAAAGGTTCATCTTGTTTTGTCGCTGCAAAAAATTTGTGCACATGCTCCAATCTGATTGAGAAATTCAGTTTCTCACAAAATGAACCAGGTGAAAGTTGCAAAAAAAGCAAGGAGGAAGACGTTTTAGATGAGTGCAACTGCGTGCGCTGACTTGCGTAAAGCGTGTCAGAGCTCTTTACTGTTCTCATGCAAATGTCAGGTTTAAAATTCCAAGGAAACACATTGTTCTTGGAGTCACTCAAACATGCCAGATAATTCACTGTGATTTTAACAAAAGTATCTTTAGGAGAAACCAACATGTTCGGTTGAGTAACATTTAAAAAGTTTTGCTCCAGTTCTAGAGCACCTTTACTGTTTATACCTCCTCCAGAACGGTGTTTAGTTTTGCATTACAACCAAATAGTGGTGGCTCTCTTCACAATAAACAGTGTGAACTGAAGTGTAGCAGTAAACTTACCTGAGGGCCAGTTAGGCGACTCTTCCAGGAATACTTTCTCCCTTGCAAACGCTTCAGGAACTTAAAGAAAACTCTGACGCCATGGTGATAACCTGCATACTCCCACAGAGTTGTTCTGTGCAGTCCATTGAGAAAAAGAAATACACTCATGTGAAGTTGTTCAAGTTGGTGTCAGCTCTTTCAAAGTTGCTGCAATAGAGAGCTACTGAGACATTTCAAAACCTCCCTCAGGATCTCCATCCACTCCACCCACTTTGTACCTCCTCTCACACCCTCACACACATGCACACACACGCTCGCTCCATGTGCCCAGATTGTGGGCCTCCCGCTTTTCTGGCCTGTGGGCTTAGGTCTTTGGACCAAAGCCAAATTTGTCTTGCTTCTGTGGATGTGTACATTCTAGCGTCTGTGCATGCGTGTGAGTTTATGTGTCTTTTAGCATTTCTCACCTTGTAATTCTCTTTTTTCCGACAATTAATGTGTGTGTGTAATAGTTTCCTTACAAGAGGCCAACTTTATTGTATTATTGCATAATATAAAAGCGCACTGACCTTGTGTGTGCCTTTACAAGGTTTTTTGTGTGGTTTTGGGAACTGACTGTCTGACAGGATGCCTCCATCATTGCATTCCCTCTGTCCAACCAAGACATTTGCAACACTTTGCATTAAGACCACGGGAGAATTAAAATGTTATATTCCACTGAATTGAAAATAAAATAACAAAATAACATGTAAGTTTTCTTTCCTCTTGTTGTCATTATTTTTTGTACTTGTGTTAAGATAATAGGGATGAGGACGTGTGCACGTTTGTTTTTTATGTGGCTTACTTAAAAACATTAGCCTTTAGCTTGAAGAAATGAGTGCTGCCGTATTGTAGCGTGAACGGATCACTTTCTAAGTTGTGCACTACGACGGTTGTGATGGAAGAGGTGTTGTTCAATTCATCAAGAATAAACTGCGTGATCTGGTGAAGGGATCAAAATACTAAATCTAGAGATTCAGTACACAAATTATCTGCTGTTTCCATCACTAGTCTGCAAACAACTTGGTACATTACTGCCACCTTCTGGTTGTGAGTTTAAAAATGTGTTATTGGCAGGTCAAAAGAGAAAAACAATGATTATAACAATGTATTTACCAGTTAAAGTATTTTCCTATTGAGAAATAGGTTTGCAGCCTGTACACACATAAAATCATACCAAGACATCAATACATAATCAAAACAATAGTCTACTTTGTAGCAATTAACTATTTGAATACTAGTAGACTTAATTGTAAATAATTTAATTGAGAACTAAATTAGGTAAAATGGTGAAGAACTGGCCTGCAAAACAACTAAATTCATTCACTATAATATTGAAAAACCCACCTTCTGTTGTTGAGTCACTGCTTTGTCAGGGAAAATAAACCCTTTTTATTCGAAGAAGCGTTACTGAAAATTGTGCTTTTTGTTCACAAAAGTAAACTTTTAATGGAGGCCACACACAGTCATCTTTTCTGAACTGATGATTATGGGTATTACTATGATTAAAATCTAATAAAGAAGGGGGTTATTCACTGTTTGTCTGTGTTCGCATCAGACTCATCAGGCTTTTGTGTTGCTGTTGTGTAAACCCTGCAGGTAAGCAGTTTACACAGCTCTGTAAGTCCCAGCTCAGGGCCGTTAATGGTGAGGAATGAGGGGGGAGAACAATGGATTTTGTGGGAGGTGTATCTTATGTGTTTATCATGTCAGGCTCAAGAAACATTAAGTAATTTTGTTCAGATGAAGACCTGAAAACCTGAATATCCGCTAACAATTACCTAACAATGACCACTGATTACGTACTCTAGATCATCAAAAATAAATTAGGGCTTATGAACAAGAAAAAATATTTTAGGTCTTTTGTGATTCACAGAAAATAATTTATTGTGACTAATAGACTAATTATGTGTATAATACTCATTGCATCCATGGACTAAAAATTAAATGCTTGGTTTATATAGAAGGTGTCCTCTACAACAAGTCTAAACTGTTTGAATGTATGATGTGACCTCAAAAAAGTTGCTATGATTTTCAGTTTTCAGCACTAAAAACTGTCCAATTTTCTGAAACATCTAAAAACAATTTAGAGTAATTTCAGAAAAGGAAAAGTAAAACAAATTAGATCAAATACAATAATCAATTCTTGGTCCTAAATAATAATGAAAAAAGGAATTAGACACTTGTTTTCACTGTGTTATGCTGCAAGATGCAAAGAGACAGTCGATTTTGTGTTAACTAATCAAAGGGAGAAAAGACAAACCTGAAAATCTTTTTATCTTCAAGCTCCCCCTAGTAGACGTTTTCTACATAAAGAGGTTTTAAAAATAGAATCAGCTAACCAAGTTCATCAGTTTCAAAAGTCTTGACCTTCAACTTTCCTGGATTAGAAATATGTAAGACAAACAGTGTAGATTTTTGTGATTTGAAGCTAAATATTGATGCAATTCTCGATACCCTGGAAAAGAGCATATAATATAATATATAAACGAAAAACTTCCTGCTCAAGAAAATGTAGAAAAATTACCTTCAAGTTCAACTGTAAGAAGAGATGAGGTGACAAAGAAGGACCTAAAATTGTATTTTAGGTTTTGTTAACAGATTTTCAACATGAACTTTTTGCAAGTACAGTGGAGCAAAAACTGAAGTAAATAAGTTTATTTTCTACACTACTTTGCATCTGGTTAGCATAGCTTAAACAACATTGATTGTATTTGTTAAGATAGAGGAAAAACTATTATATGACGGTAAGCTTGTGTTTCTTCATTTGTTTAAGCAATTTAGAGTCAACTTCTCCTTGAGTGATATGGAGCAGTCAAAACTAAATTCATGCCACTTGTGTGTGGAATAAAATTGGAATCAATACTCAGCTTATATTAAGAAACCAATTGACTAAAGTGACATATAAATTGTTTCAGTGGGGAAATATATAAAGTAAGCATAAAATAGGATTTTAGGAGCCTTGAGGAAGTCAATATGACAGAGTTTTCATATTCATATTTATGGCCCATCTCACCCCAGTGGCTTTACAGTGTTTTATTTCACAGAGAGTCTTCAGAGTAAGCTTTGCCCTTTTAATGGAGAAATTAAAATATTTTGCCAGCACAGGATGTGGATGAAAGTGGCTCTCGCATCTCGAACCTCATCAATGGGCAACTGTCACCAAACAACAGCTCAACTATTTTACATAATCAAGGAGAAAAAAGAGCCCCAAAAAAGTAAAAATGCTGAATAAATGTCTTTACATTCCTCACAAGGTCAATTGATTCAACAATCCCCAATGACAACACCTATGAATATCTGGTGACGATTAACATTTAACTTCAGACAATGCTAAACTATAGGGTTACTTCTAAACCTCTGTAATCCAAAGAAAATGGTTAGAAATAATGAGACACAGGTCTATTAAATCAGAAGAACAAATTAATAAATAAAAATTAAATGTAACTTAATTGGTAATGTTTTTCTTCATGGAAACAAATTGAAAACCACAAATCCGGAGAGCAACTAAAGAGGAGCAGAAATCTCAGGGGAGACTGAGAATGACAAACAGTTTGTGAATTACAAGCTGATGAAGAAAGAATGGCAATGAGAGATGTAGGAAAATTGTTGGGTGAGTGGAGATAAACAAAAACAAAATGGGAAACAGAGGAGAGCAGGCGCTGATAAGAATAAGAGGTAAAATCAAGCTGATTGAAGATTGAAAATGTGGATTACAAAGAGGTGGACATTGAGGTAGAGAGGATGATAAAGGAGGAGAGAGGAAGACAGATGATCAGGGGAAAATAAGGGAGGAGGCGTGATCAGAAATAAACACCAACAGAAGGTGGGCATGAAGCCACCGGCAGCAGGTGAACCTGAGCCGAGAGCAGGAGAGCCTGGAGGAAATGAAGGCTCAAATCCACCTCATGCAACCTGCTGCTGCTACATCATGCTGCTGACGCCATACTGCTCAACATTTGCATCTACAGTGGGGGTCGCTCAGCTGATTATTATGTTCTTCTGACTGACTTACGGTTGGGTAAATGTCACCAGTGTCCCTTAAGACCAAGTAAATGTCTGATTTATGCCTCATAGCTACAGTTTCACAATGACAATCCAATGACTGAACAGAACCAAAGTCTGTGATATACATAAAAACATTTATTTGACATGTTTGATGGGAATCATGCTTTACTTTTAATTCTTTGTGTATCCTTTCAACACTTTGCCAAAATGGCAGCAGTACCCAATTTATGTTTTGGGGTCTTTAAGTCTGAAATTTCATCTTCAAGATTTATTTTTTGCACACTGCATTTTATTTTATTTGTTCAACTGTAAATAAGTCTTGTAAAAGTGACTTTTTACCAGTTTGCTGTCTTAAAAAGTTGAAGAGGAATATTAGAATACACTTAATTTGGAAATACTGATCATATTTTGGTTAAATGTTTGTACTTATATTTTTCTTACATAGGTCTTCCAAAAATAATTACTAATCAATGCATGTATATTTTATAAGATGTCTGGTCTAACAACAAAATAAAAAAAGGTGTGTCACTCTGCAACTAAAATTAATTTCTGACAGGCAAGACTCTGAAACACATTGGGAAAGCCGATCAGATATTAGTTATTTTCTTGTATAAATATGGATGCTGGTGGCAGCAGGTCATAATTTAGGATTCAGATAAACAATGTGACTAGATGCAAAAGCCACTGTTTTTACTCAGGTGCCCACAGAGACCTGTACACAGCTGCATGCAGCGTTCGTAGTTTGGAGTTCCAAAGTAATTTGAATAATTCCAACTTTTGCTCCTTAATTTAAAATCCTAAATGGTAGAGCAATGAGCTCCTGAAATAATTAACTGGAGAAACTTTTTTATTGACTAATTTGTTTTCATTTTCTCATAATTCAACACAAATAATTTTTAAAGCATATTTGTAAAATAACTCATGAAGCAGAAGTTGTACCTCCATAATTCCTGTTTTAAAATGTTATTTCTGAATGTGAGTATTCTACTGCATCAGATAACAAGAACAATAAGGAATCTTAGCTGGTGAGCAAGTGTTTTGCAGGTCAAAGTTCGTGTTAGCAAAGATCAATTTAAGTGTAGATGAGTTATTACCAAATCACCACAACATCCAGATAAAACTGTCTTTTGAGCTGCACAGTAAACAGAACAAACCCATGTTTTGTTGCTTGGTGGTAACACTCTAATTTAACTAATATTCATTATGAACATATCTGCAGCTCCATATGAAAACCATACAAATACCTACAATTATCTTTCTGTCCGTCACAATTTGACTGCAGGCTCACTCTCTGAAATCCTTTAGCTTGCCAGTTTTCCTGCTTGCAGCGCATGATCTTCAAAGACAAAATGTTCACTTATTGCTCAACATATCCAACTGACTGCCAGCAACCTCTGTAATAAGAAAATCAATGTTGTTTTTTTTTTTGTTTTTTTTTTCTATTTCGCCTGTCAGTAGTTTATTATGCTTGGGGCAATATGGTGTCAGATTATGCTAAACTACACATGCAGAGCTGTGAGGATAAAAAAATAAATAAATAAATCTTGTGTGCTATTACCAAAGGAATATTGCAAACTCCCGTGAGCAGAACCAAAACGTCTTTACCTTGATTTACAGAAACCAACAATCAGATTGTATAAAAATCAAAGTTACTTTCAGGGTGGATCAAATCATGTTCAGAAATGCACAGGCAGGTTTTCTACTTGCTAATATGTCAGGGCTGTCAGAGGTCTTCAGTGTGAGTGAAGGTAACACAGAGCCATGAATGTTTTCTCTGTGTTTGGGTCAAATTTTGAACAAGAGGACATAAGTGTAAGGAGCTCTAACAAATCAAACCAGTTGAAAATAACAAAATCTGTCGAAAAACAGACAGATTCAAATGTCAAGTATCATAATCTCATGGGCAAAGAAGTCTGAAAATGAACATCATTTTAGTGGAAATAGGTTTTCTGCTGTGATGCAAAGATAACTGGTTCAAATTGCACCCTTCTGTGATATGATGTGCAGATAGAAGCAGTTGTTTATTTGGACTGTAAAAGTAAATTGCTTCTTTAAATTCGTTATTACAGAAAATCCCAAAACATTAATTAAGCTCCACCTTAATCTTGTCACCAACATGCACTGGCCAGAACTTGTTATCTGAGAATAAACTGTTGATAGTAATCAATAGTAAAATCTAGGCATGATTCAGTTCACCTCATACTTTTAAAGAATACTGATACAAGTAAAAACCACCCACTTTCACTCCTTATGAAACAATAAACAACCTCTCGATTGTCGATTTTTTTGCAAACATAAGAAAAGCAACCATGTTTATCTAGTGGTGACAAATAGTAAAAAATCCTGAAAAGTTTCTGTAATTTATTTTATTTTATTTTATTTTTTAAAAATAGGATGCAATTTAGACTTAACAGCTAACTTTTGGGTTAAGTTTCAAAAGAGGACTTTAGAACAATAAAAAGGCCTTTAGTACTTTTATAAGAGAATTTAGGAAAATACCTGGAGTTAATGTTGAGCTTTTGTCACGACTAGTTCACAGGGGGAAGCAAGTTTTCATTTAAGGTGATCTCTGTGTAAACGTTCGAATCCTACAGTTTAGCCGTGTCCTCCTCTTGTTCCACTCTGTCACATTCAGACTGATGTTTAGTGAAAGGATGACTGTCGCCACAAGTTATCCCCACAAGTCTGCAGGCAAATTAATGGACAGAGGGTGCAGAGTTTTGAATTGACACCAGCTGACCTTTTCTTCAAAGCGTGTCAGAGTGTCTGTCAACAAGTTCACCTCTTTGCACTCTTACCTGTCACAAGCGACAAGGAATTTAGGAATTTAGGGTCTGAACAGGGTTAGGGGCCAATTAGGAACAAAATGGAGGTTTAATTCAATGATTTTGTCAGAACCAAAGGGGCAAGTGATTTACTCCCTGGCCATTAACTGGTGTCTTTTCTTAACCTGAGAAATTTCTCAATGAATTCGATTTATTTAATCACCTTGACAAGCTGTCATGTTCTTCCCATTTAAGCTTCAGTGGATGTTGATGTAATCAGGTACATAATGTTTTTGATCCTGTGGCAGTTCAACTGTAAACTCCCATGAGATCTAGAGAGATAAACATTAGAAAAAACGTAGCCTGAATTCCTCCAGACAACAGCGTGACATTCGTGGTAATGTGGTGTCTTTTCGTGTTTTAGAATTTCTTTCACCGTGCAAACAATCAGTGATAAAAGCAACGATAAAAACTCAACAAACCTGTAAATCTGATGTATCTCATGGTGGTGAATCTAAAATATACTGTCTGCTTATATAAAAAAAAAAAATGTTTGAGCCAAACCAGGCAAGCAACACATGGGGATGTTTCTTTTCTGAACTAAAACGTCTGTCTTTGAGTCATCTCTGTAGTTTTTATATCTTCCACACTTCTCTCATTCTATAAAAGATGTAAAATTATCGGACCTTACAGGAGTGCCTTTGATTTGTAGTTGCCCCCACTTCACCTGACGCCTACCCAGACATCCTGATAAGAATCATGCAAGCACCGGCAGGACTCAATGATCCTGTTCATCGAATAAGAACAGATGGCATTCTGGGAAACAAGACCGTGTTCTGGTCACCGTTTAAGAGATCCCTAATTTGGGGGAAATGGCACTCTAGAGATCAACTTGATAAATGGATTTTCCATTTTGTGCTAACTTCAAAGACTTACCTAATTCCTGCAGAAACAACATTTTACTTTAAAGCATCTTCAATTTATCGCTAAAGCTACATTTGTATGCACTTTTGACAACTTCTGCCTCATCAAGTGAAAATAAATCTGGGGTAAGAGGAGCTACAAGGCTAGAAAAATCACAATAAACTTTAATTTCACATAATTTCACATAAGTTGCAAAAGAAGAAATGATAACATCAGAGCAGAGCTTTGATTGATGGTACTCCCTAACTCTGCCTTTATCTTGTCCCATCCTGAGCTATCTCTGCATTTATGCAGGACGGGTTTTGACTGCTGGAGGACAAACTGACCACTTTTTCTCAGCTACTTTCTCTTTCAGCTACTATTATTTGCCGTTATTTAAACTAGTAACTTTAAGTTTTCTCTCAGTATTTTTTTCTGGTCTGGCATTCTGTACCCAAGTCCCAAAGCCATTGTTTCTCTGTTTAAAGTTTCTGTAACAAAAATAATGATTTGGTTTCACATTGATGATCAATGGTGCAATATGCCTTTAATATTGAATTTTCTCTCCAGTAATAAGAAATATATTTTCCTGTTTATTTTGTATGATTTTCTTTCTTCTTTTTGCTGTTGTTGTTTTTTAAGTGTAGTTAAGGAGATGGTATTTAGTTTCTCTGAGGTTATTAATCATGTCAGTGTGGGATGCGATCACATCTGAAGGATAATATCAAACAGAACCACAAATATTTACAGACCAGCAACTGTGGGGTTTGGATATACAGGTTCTTGCACAAGACAGTATGACATGGATACGTACTAAAGGTAAAGTGATGGAGTTTTTTACTTGACATTTGTATGAGCTGTCCTGAAAGATCACAATCTTTCTGCCTCTGGCTCTGAGGGATACGGGGCAACAGAGGATGAAATTGAAGCAAGAGGAAAGAAATGTTTGTAAAAAATGACAAAAATATTAAATTTCTAAATAATTCACATTAAACTATTGCAAACTAAGAAGCAATCAAAGATCAAATGTCTTTGCTAAAGTGTTGGATTTCTCACAGATCATTTAAAAACAGGAATGTTGTGAATTTGGAGCTCCTTGTAAATTTCCTCAGTTCCTCTTTGGTGAACATCCATAGCCAAATGAATGAAAGTAAAGTCTACACTGAATTATGTGTAGGGCAGATGAAATAACATTACAACAAATTTCAAAAACATAATCTTATGTTACACAGCAAACAGCTACCTTTTCCAACTCATAAAGATTTTTTTAAATGGTTTTTAAGACAGCACTGCTTTTCATTTCTGACAAACCTTTACAAATCAAGTTAGACACCTTCAGAGATCTTGTATATCTTCTCTATCGTCCTCCCAGCTGTCTGTGCAAACAAAGGCTCTCTTTCAGGTGTTATCTTGTCCTGGCTATGGCCTTGTGCTCCTCTACCAAAAAAAGACAACTTTTTTTTCCCTTTTCTGCCTATCGCCAGCCTGTGCCTGAGCAACCTGAGTATGGGATCTTACATTTCACAAGAAAGTGCATATAAAAACATCCTGTCTGATACACTGGAATGTAAAATCCCCTCCCTCCAACTGACTCTTAAAAGTAGTGCTGATTCTTTCGTATACCTGAAACATTGACTAAACAAGTTGGACTATGTGGACAACAGACTTACGTTACTGGTATGATGAAGGGTTTTATGATGCATTAGGAGTTGGCCAGTATGAGATTCTCATTCTCTCAAAAGTGTAAAAAAATAACACTAAGATTTTATATTACAGTATTAACACTAACATTGTAAATGAAAATTATAACATGAAAAAATATCCTTTGAATAAAACAGGGAATCAAAAATTATTTGTATACTGCAGCTAAACTTCTTTTGCAGACTGAATATCGTCACCTTCTTAAAATAGTCATTTTTTTCAATTTTTCAGGAGACACAAAAGACTGAACCACTAGTTGAATAAATTATATTTACAAACAATTTTAATCAATAAAGTTGTAACAGCAGATGTCTTTTGACATACAAACAGCAAGGTCAGTCAAACACGGAAAATGACAGAATTAAATGACTTAGGCAAATTTTTGAACATGCCTTTGTGACCTAGGCAATTTTACAGCACAAACTAACAAAACGTAATGCTGAGGAGGCATGTGCATTTTTTCCACTTCTCCTTGTCTGGGTTCTTATCTGATGCCTATTAGTGTGGCAAATTGTCAAAGAAGTGATGACACTTGACAGGCATGATGGGTTTCATTGACTGGAG